>SNQJ01S0030620.1:9371-49680 GCA_010110895.2 Picea sitchensis | reverse complement strand
AAGATGCCCTGATCTTTGTTGTCACTACTAGGAAATTCTTTCTTTATATTTTTACCTAGCATGCATCCTTTACAAATTTCATTTTTACTAAGGGAAATAGAGTTCATGCTACATACCATGTTCTATAGATCTGGAAGTTCTTTGTAATGAATATTTCCAAGTATTATGTGCCATAATTTGTTGGAGCTCGCTACATCATGAGACAATGCCTAAACTGACTGTCATGTCACGATGCACAGTCCTCCTCTACGTGTCCCGATGGGTTCTGTTGTACTCAAATGGATAGCTTTATCCCACAATAGCGCCTTCATGTCCTTGAAGATCACCTAATATCCCTTTCCCTCAAGGTTTGCAACTGATAGAATATTCTTCTTGAGTCCTCGAACATACAATAGTTCATCAACATAAATTCTAGCCCCAGATTCCAATCTAAAGGAGATAGAGCCTACTCCCTCTAACTTGTAACATTTGTCATCCCCAAGCTCAACCTACTCTACAAAATATTTTGTCTTGAAATCTGAGAGGATATCCTTGTACCAGGTCATGTTCTTTGATGCACCGTTGTCTACTAACCAAGTATTTTTCCCTGTGAAAACTGAACTGGATAAGGAAGAAACTAGGTAATATTATTTTCTATTTTCTCTCTCATTAGTAGGACTTTTCTGTTTTTGTTTGGATTTATCATCCTCAGTAGTTGAGGCATGATGTTTCCCTTTCCTTGTATTTTTCTTTCTAAACTAACAGTCTTTAGCAAAATGACCCAACTTATTACAACTAAATCGTTTAATATTAAATGTATCAATACTCTTTCCTTTGAACACACCTTTGGTGTTTGACTTCCTCTTAGAGCCTTTTTGGAAAGTGACTTTCTTCTTTCCCTTGAATCTTGATGCTAATGTTGAATGATCTCCTCTAGTTGGCTCACTCTTGGTAGCAGTGTGAATCTCCTCCTAGAGGAAATCATGCCATAACCTCTCAAACATGGGTTGAATCTCTCTCCCACTCACAGTGGATAAGAAGGTTTCCCATGAAGAAGGAAGACCATCAAATATGGCATGCACTAAGTCATCACCATCCACTGTGATCCTTGTGACCAAAAGTTGATCTCTGATCTGGGATATCCCAGAATAGAAAGATGTTATTGATTCACCTTTCTCCATATTAAAATACTTAATCTTATGCTTAAGTGTCCTCTTTTTACTTGGAGCATGTTTCTCATACATATTCACCAAGGTATACATGCATTGCTTGGCAGTCATTAATGAAGTCATCCCTAGAATTATATTGTCTTTTACTGAGTCAAAGATAATTCGCTTGGCATATGCTTGACTCTTCCTGAAGGTCGCTCTTCCTGCATTAGTAGTGGGTTCCTCCACCACTATGGTCACATACTGCTCAATATCTTTCTCCTGCAAGATATTTACTATCTGGAGCTTCCACACATTGCAGTTTCCAGCTCCATCAAGCCTATCCTCAACCTTGACTGAAATGGAGGATGTCATGGACCTCACACTGGAAACTTAATAAATATTTCTTGTATCTATGTGTACCTGTTGTTGCACTTCAACAATCTTAACACACCATAAGCTCTAATACCATGTTAAATTATGAGCTTGATTTTTTATGCGGACTATTTCTTTCTAAATTCTTCAACACTTTGATTCCATCTTAATACATTTCAATCATATAGAATAAAAACTGAATAGAAATAATCATGTAGATATGTAAGCATGCACATCAACAACACATATACTCTGGGGAAACCCAGTACAGGGAGAAAAATCCCAGCAAACGATATTCATTTATTGCATTAATAATGTAAGATCAGTTACAAATATCCACTATGAATACTCTGCTCTTAAAGAGCTTTCCAAGTTGACTCTGACCTGACAGAGAACTAAGAGACCTTGTTGATATAGACGTATCTAAGTTTCTTTCAAGGACTGAGATATATCAGCTCTGATATGGGTTGTTGAAGATGCCTCTAATTGACTGAAGTGTGCCTCTAATTTGCACTTGTAATGTTGCCTCTAGTTGACTTATACATGCCTCTAATTTGTTGCCTTTATATGTTTATCTACACCTCTAATATACTGACTCTGAATGTTGATCTACAACATTGATATGTTGTCTTTGTATGTTGATCTATAGAGCTGATATATTCTCTCTTAATGTTGATCTACAACACTGATATATGCCTCTATTGGGTTGCCTCTATATGATGATGTGTGCCTCTATTATGTTGTTACTACAGAACAAATATGCACCTCAATTTGATGCCTCTATATTTTTCCTCTACAGTTGATATGTGCCTCTATATGTTGTCTCTATATTCACCTTACCTTGCATAACCATTGTGTAGAAGAGAGGGGTAGACCTCTTCTTATAAAGGAATGAATAGGAGAAGAGGAGAGGGCTCGAATTAGAGGTAGAATGCATGATTGACATAACTCAACTTCACACTTTAGTTCGAAAATAGAACTAGACTTGAGACTTCAGTTACAACTCACCTTTGAATTGGCATGCATGCATACTACCTTAGCATGCACATGTCATGCATGCAACATGCAACATGTGACATGCGACAAACTTGAAAAAAAAAATATTTGACTTAGACATGCAACTATGACTTCTACAACTCGAATATTTACAAGGAAATTCAAATTTCTCTTCATGGTGGATAATATTACATGTGCCAATGCACTAGATCAATACATTTATATCATTTTCAATATTAGGAATATTGTTTTTTTCTAGCTCATAGGAATTTTATATTCAACCTAACTTTTTTTAGATACCTTGATTTTTCCTCATGGCTCACAAGGCTTGACTAGACTCACAGAAGTTGTACAGTCCCCCTGAATTGTGCACTAGTATTTCTATGCTCACAGAGGTTGTACATTCCCCTTGACATTTTCACTAGACTGTCTATGCTCACAAAGGTTGTATGTTCCCCCTGAATTTTGTATTAGACTTATAAAGCATCTCATTCATCCTGACTTTTGGTTTGACTCACAAAGGTTGTATATTCCCCTTGGATTTTTTCAAGACCTCACAAAACTATTTGATTCTCCAAATCTCCTTGGCTATCCTCAGGGTGGCCCATATGGCCTCTCATTGGAGAATGATTGTCAATTTTGCCAAATTTAAAAATCGGTACTCTCAAGGCTTTGAGTGATAACATGCATATATAACTCCATGCCACTTTAGCTCATACCACTGATACAAATAGTTTATTTACTATTTTCCATAATATGAAGGAAATTTCATTTGAATTTGTCATACCTTTGGCTAAATATATAAAAGTTTATCATACTCATGTTTTTATTGGATGAAATTTGAAATAGTGGAGCTAGGAATTTGCAGATACATGGAAATCATAGATGGCATAAATGAATTAGAGTAGATTCAATAGTCAAATTTCATATTGGCATGTTTATTAAAGTTGGTTGGGCATGGTCTTGTGCCTTGCATAAAATGTCATCACAGTAATTAGTGCACAAATTAATTTTTTGCCCATAATTGTTGGGTAAGAAAAAAAGGTTATTTCACCAGAGAGATCAGTGTAGAGATGTTGGTCAATTTGGGTGTTTTGTGGGCATTTGATCATTGGTCAAATTTCATTAGTTATCCAAAGCTACCCCTGATTCTTCTTTCATCCCAAATTCCATATTAAAAAACCTTAATCTTCGATCTGGTGAGGTCCTGCTACAAAATGTGGGAGACAATGATATTGGTAGAGATATTATTCAACTAGAAAAAGAGGTTAACATCACAACAATCTAAATTATAGCAGATAAACCTGGAAACTCTCAATTAATTGAAGGCTACACAGTAACTCGAGTAATGCATTCATAAAGTTTTTTGATGTTGCACGAATTTTCTTTATTCAAGCATAATTTTTGGTTCATGCCTTATGATACCATGAGAACTATAGAACCCATATTTGTAGATATCATTGAAGACGAGAATGAGAAGGTGAAATGATGCCTACTCTGAAAGATCAGGACAAATAATAAGATGCTTAGAGATTCACATCAATTATTATCTCCACTTTCACGGAGTTTAATAGTTCGCACAAGGTTGAACTTTCTATCCAACTGCAGCCCAACATTTAAATTAATGCAATTTATTTCCTAGTTGTGAGAATATAAAAGCAAGTCATTTTCTTGTAGAGGTAAATCTTATCAAAGGTGATAGGGTTGAGATATCTAGATCTCAAGAGTATGGTTTGATTCAACTTCATTCTCCCTTAGATTCATCAAGTATAGGGTTGAGGGAAATCTTTCAAATGGTTCCTCATGCACATTCATTGTATGATGAATATTACAATCAATAGGGGATTCAATAGGCCTATGGTAAAAATCACAAGATGGAACCTCATAAAATATGAGTTGCAACAGGTACTATTCTAGAGATGACATGTTTTTCCAATTCAATTAGGTCCAACCTCTACATGACCAATTCTGTTTTGGCCAACTTGTGTTGTTGGGACAAAGTAAGTACTATTTATATGTCCTCGAACATGAAATTATGAGATTTCACATGAGCTGATATGAGGTGTGTTATGCACTTTAGTTACAAGTTTGAGTGGAAAGCATGCTAAATTCCCCATGTTCACTTGGACAAGTAAAGTTTGAGTTGGACAACTTTTGCATGAATACAGATTTTGTGATTCCTAGATTCTATCAACTCCAAAATATAACTTGTCTTCATGTACATGATTGACATACTGGTGAAATTGTGGAAACTTTGTTGTTGGTGAACTTCAATCTCTAGTATTCCAAGGCACAATCTTCATTTTGATGGTCATATTAAGGAATTGGCATTCCTTTGTTGGTTTGAGTTGGCTATGTCTCTTTTCCCCATTAACGATTTCTCCTTATTTGACTTGTGTTCTCCTTTTCTGGTAGCAACCAGGTTAGCACTCGGCTTGCTAGCTTTTGGTGTTTATATTCCCAAATTTGATTTCTCTTTGATTTTAGATTCTCAATCATAATTTGAGAATTTATACATTAAACCCCCGATTATTTTCTCTAAATCGTTTTCTCTTTGTTGACCCTTGTCTATGTTTCCCACCTCTTCAGCTATATCCATTTTGTTTGCAACTTCATGTCTTTGCAATATTTGGAGCTCGATCTTTTCTCTTAACACAAATCCCTCTCCTACATCCCTTATTGAATTTTCAACCTTCCCTTAGTCGACCCTATGATTGTCTTTTCCCTTGTGTCATTCCTTTCGAGCGATTTCAACCTTGTTCTTTTTCTCTCTATAAAGTCCACCACAGGATGGATTTGTTCTTCAATTTGAAATTACATTGGCTGGGATTTTTTTCTTTAGCTTCATCTTGAACAAGATTATAAAATGGGACAATGAGTATCCTTTCTTCAGTTTTCCATATTGTGTCAGAATGACTAACAAATTATTTACTTTTGTTTTGAATAGTGTGAAAGAGAAAGCACTAGCTTTTTGTTTCTTTGGAGACAAGTAAAAGTTTCTTTCTAAATAGCATAGGGCCTATTCAATGCATACTTTCAACTTGTCATGCCACATGGATACATTGATAGGTTGTCTTGATATTATCCAAATTTAAATTATTTTAGACATAGATGTCACAATTTTTTTATTTTGAGGATTTTAGATGAAATTTGGCCATCTTTGTTTCTAAATCAACCATTCTTTTTTCTTCGGGCTATTGTGAAAGTCATGGAAAAATATCTAGTTCCAACAAGGCATCAAATAAAAAAATGTTATGCCCTGAAGTCATAGCTTCAAGGAATCTCTCTCTGCATCCAGGTATGGTTACTTTGATGAGTTCCATGCTTAAATTTTCATTTTAATTTATTTGGTTGTCTTCAACTTGTAGATGATTTGGTGTGAATCTTGTTTAGTTTGATTATAGTGAAATATGGTTTGAATGTAATGAGTTAAGAAGATAAATTTCAAGCAATTGACCTAGCCAGTAGATTGACCATATCTTCCCAAGTCAACTGGTAGGTAGGCCAAGTTTGTCACATCAAACAATAGGTCAACCAAGTACATTGAGTCAACTAGTCGATTTAAAAAGTTAGTTTACCTAGTTGAGTCAGAATGTGACAACCTATGCAACAAATTATTGTGGTTATTGTAGAATTATAAGTACAAATGTAGTTGAGGAGAGACATAAACCTCCCCTATGTACATAATCATTATTTTCTTCATCTTTTATCTTATTGTTTGATGTATGTAATGAATATATACTTTTTATTCTAAGTTGAGTGTCCTATCAATGAGACAACTTTGGTTTTATTGTTTCTAATGACTCAAACTCAGATTGAGAAGATGGACAAAGATCTTGTAGATAATCATAGGCAAGTAGGTAGGTGATTGAGTAGAGAGAATGAAATCAGATGTTTGTGGGAAAAGATTGACAATTACCTTAGAGGTTATGTCAGTAGAAACACAGAGTAAATTAATTTTTTTTCCAGAAACACATGAGAGATTTCTAGAATATGTGCTAGGAGAAATTTTAATATGGATGACAGTGAACCAAAAAAGGTAAGTGAGTTGAAGATATTATCAAATAAGTTTGCATGGTTGACTAAATAAGATAACCTTAAATAGTGTATATTTTCTATGACAAAAAACAAAACTTCACCGAAACCTTTCGTCATGCACTTGGTTGAAACACTTGACTTTTCATTTAATATGATTTATTAATGAACCAATTACACCACATGCATTTGATGAACTGGAATCAAACTTAAACTGAAATGAAAGTACCAATCAACCAAGTAGATCCTACTATAAGTAGTTGACATAAGAAATTAGGCATAAGCCAAGGAAAATCCTCATGAACTATGAGGAAACACAAAGATAGAAAAAATATTTTATTTCAAGTAAAAATTAAAATCATTCAAGCTGTAATTATCTCATCATATTACCAGCACTTGTCTTTACAAACTATAGGGATTGTTACTGCTCCCTTTTTGTCAATTCCATCTGTTGTACGAACTGTCCAGAACAACAATAAATGCACAGAAATCAGTCTAGAAATGTGTGCTTGCAATCTATAACTTTACGGCCTTCATTAATAACTGTATTAACCTCGCTTTGCATGCCAGAAATAATTGTATGGCCCAAAAATAATAAATGCACCCTCCAACTGTGTATACAACAGTACGGCCCAAAAATTAAATGTTCATGTTGTATGGAATTCTCTCTTGGAAATCATGCTTGAAATACTGCTCTTGCTCTACCTTTCTCCAACTCATTAATCTCTCTCTCTCTTCAAGTAATGACAATGTGACCTCAATAATGTTTTCTCTCTTTCCCTAGATGTCTTTTTTATATTTTTCCTCTTCCCAAAACCCTAACTAACTAATCAATGGTTGAGATCAATCATATCTAAAGGCTCACATTAAATGCACATTTAATAATACACTTTATCATTAAATGCTCACAAATATTTTTGGGACCCATAACTTAAATTTTCACTTAAGTCATTAAAAAAAAACATAAAGTCACTTTTATATTATAAAACACTTTAGGAAAGTCAAAATGGTCCCCACAATGTAAAACATCACAAAATCACGATGTGACCTCCTAAGTTACATTTCTAACACTCCCTCTTAACGAGGGAGGTCCCAACACTATCATCTTGACCATTGTCAAGAACTCCCTCTGGATTTGGAAGTTGATGTTGGAAGACAACTCGAAAATCTGGATCCTTCTCATTCTCTCTATGTTGGATGAGTCTCATGCCAGTGCTTTCAAGAGAACCTGCATGTTCTCCTGAATCCAAGGGTTGATATTTTGCATGCACTCCCTCTGCAACCCTTTCCTGAGCCAACTATTCATCTTCAATTCTATATGTTGATAGTCATCCATAACTACTATACATAGGCATTCCTTGAACCAAGTACAATCTCTCTTTACGATCATCGAGCAATAGTGCTTTGATCGGTTGTACTCCTACATGATACAATAACACATGTCTCGACCTGAACACTATCCCACATCCTGAATCTTCTAGGGTTGAAATAGAAATTAAATTCATTGGAAGCCCTGGGACAAACATAACTCCTTCCAAAGTGAAGATCTCACCAAATTCAAGTTTGACCCTGATTGTTCCATCCCCTCTTATTGCTTGAGTAATGTCAGTCATAATATTTCAACCATGACCAATCTCATTGATACTCATAAAGGAACCCCACATGCCATTCATGTGTTTGGATGCACCATTGTCAATGATCCAAAAATCTGCAAACCTTTTTGAGCTTCCCATGCTTCAATAAAGAGACACAAGACAAAATTATTTCTCAAATTCTTTTGAGAAGTCATCTATAGCAATTGAAACTATTGCAAAACTTTCATCCTTCTTCTCCTTCTTCCGATCAGGAAAATGGCTTGCAAAATGTCCAAGTTTGTTGCAAACATAGCAACGAATCTTACTCAAGTATTTCTTCTTCTTGCCTTTGATTTTTACAGCAAGGGTCGCATTTTCATCAATATCAATATTTTTCTTGGCTTTACCTTGAGACCCCTCCTCGATCTCCTCCTGGGTAAATTCATCCCATAATCTACTCCAGTCTGGGAACTTCTCTCTACCCACTACACATTTCACAAAAACCTCCCACTCTTTGGTAAGCCCCTCAAGGGATATCCTCACCATATCTGAGTCAGATATGACCTCACCTACAATAGCTAGCTCATCTTTCACTTGAGACAATCTGGTCAAGTAGGTAGCTACATTATCCTCCTTAGTCATTCTAACCTCATGCAGCTTGTCTTTCAAGGCCATCTTTCTATTCTCATTTTTGGCTTCAAACATATTTTTCAAAGTGTCCCACATCACTTCGGTTATTGGTTTCTCAACCAAGTGTGGGATAAGGTGGTATTTCACGCCACCCAGGAAGATTGTTTGTGCCTTAGCCTCCTTTATCTCATGAAGGTCTAGGGAAACTAGGTTATTTTTGGGTACAACAACAACTGTATAAACAAAATTCCAGATCTTATTCTCCTTTAGAACTGTTGCTATTCTAACTTTCCATTGAAGGTAATTAGATATGCCATATAATCTGTCCTCAAACCTTATACAGAAAGACATTATTTCCTTAATTGTTCTTGCTAAGAATAAAGCAATCAAAATCACAACAAAACAATTTTCAACTTCACTTACAGAACCCTAGGCTCTGATACCATGTAGATTTTCTATGACAAAAAACAGAAGTTCACTAAAATATTTCGTCAAACACTTGGCTGAAACACTTGAATTTGCATTTAATCTGAGTTATTAATTAACCAATTACACCACATGCATTTAATGAACTGGAATCAAACTAAAACTGAAATGAAAGTACCAGTGAACCAAGTAGATCATATTGTAAGCAATTGACACAAGAAATTAGGCATAAGCCAGGGAAAATCCTCATGAACTGTGAGGCAACCCAAAGATAGAGAAAATATTGTATTTCAAGTAAAAATTACAATCATTCAATATATATGTATCTTATCATCTGACCAACATTTGTATTTAGAAATTGTACGGACTGTTACTGCTCCCTTTCTGTCAATTTCGTACATTGTATGGACTGGCCAGACCAGCAATAAATGCACAAAAATCTGTCTAGAAAGGTGTGATTTCAATCTAAAACTATACGGACGCACCTTAAAGGAGGCCACACCTTTAAAAATCAAGATAAAAATACTCCAAGGAGGCTACACCCAAAAATCAAAACTGAACAAGAGTAGTCGCAGCAAAATTAGACCAAGAGAAGTGTGAGAGGAAGAATATGAAAGAGTGAGTGAGGAGTGAGGTTATTTTATATTTTAGGAAGGGGTTTAGGGATAATTAAAACAAAATAAAAAATAATTGATATTTTAATTAGAAAAATATTAATTAGAAAGTCAACAAGTCAAAGTGACTAGAAAAGACCAACACCACAATAAACATTAAGAAGGGCGTGGCCCAAGCAAGGGGAGATAACAAGACAAATTCAAAGGGGTCTTCTTCAATGGAAATATGTCCACATAAGTCTTATAATATTTTATCATCCCAGCATAAGAGGAAGTTCATTGTTGTGATCATGTCCTTCTTCTTAACTGCTCCTAGGTCTCATGGACCATTCCAGGAGAGAAGAAAATCACACATCATCTTGTCTTGGTACTTAACCAAGAACTCCCTAGTCCCAGACCAAGATACCCCAAAATACATCTAGGGGCCCTAGATCACCATTGGGGTCTTATCCACCAAGGTACACAACCAAGGATCAATCCAAGCATGAGAAAGGATTCCTTGGAACACATCCAAGGGCCCTAGAACACATTTAGGGACTTATATCATCAAACTTCTTGGTCCTTGACCAAGAAATGCCTGGTCCCATACCAGGATACCCCAGAACACATTTGAGGGCCCTATATCACCACTAGGGTCTTATCCACCAAGGTACACAACCAAGGATCAATCCAAGCACCGAGCAAGGATTCCCTTGAACACATCCAGGGGCCCTAGAACACAGCTAGGGACTTACATCATCAAATTTCTTGGTCCTTGACCAAGAAACCTAGCAATACACTAGGGGCACTCACTAGGGTCTTGTGTCATGGCTCTAACTTCTTGGTCCCGAACCAAAAACCCTAGGAGTGTATTAGGGGCCCTAGATCTCAGCTAGGGTCTTTTCCATCCTCCCAGAGAATGGCTCTTGCAACTACTTAATTTTAACACTCCCTATCAGCAAGAGAGGCATTCTCAGCAACACCAAGCTTGTCTTGAAAGTATACAAACTTTGTCAATGACAGAGGCTTGGTCAAAATATTTGCAGTTTGTTCCACCATCGGAACATACTGAATACTAAGAATGTTCTTCTGCACTATGTCCCGAACATAGTGATATCTCATCTCAATGTGTTTTGTTCTGTCATGAAAACACAGGAATCTCAGAGAGCTTTACACAGCTCTGGTTATCAGAGTGAATTATTGTGGGTTCTAGCTCAGCACTAAAGAATTTTGAGAGTAGCTTTCTAAGCTACATTGCTTCTCTACTAGAAATACTTGCAGCAATTTATTCTTCCTCTACAATGCTTTGGGATAAGGAGTCTTGCTTCCCCTGGACCATGAGATCATAGCTTAACCCAAACTAAAACAATCTCCAGAAGTACTCTTCTGGTCCACTGTACTACCTATCCAAAATGAATCTATATAGCCATGAATAATTACACCTCCACTGGAAGTGTACCTGAGCCCATAGGCTATATTCCCTTGAACATATCTAAGAATATGCTTACCAGCAACCATATGAATGAGTTTCGATTCACACATGAACTGGCTAAGGGCATTCACTACATAACAAATGTTTGATCTGGTATGTACTAGATACATCAAGGACCCAATAATCTAACGATATACGGTAGGGTCTTCTAGATCTGAACCTGTAGCTTGATCATGTAACTTATTTATGTTATAAATTATAGGTGTGGTTATGGACTTAGATTCCAGCATCCCAAATCTGTGAAGCACATCAACTGCATACCTTCTTTGTGAGAGAAAGATATCACCAGGTTTCTACCACACCTCTAAGCCAAATGGATAAGACCCAAGTCCTTCATTTCAAATTTTTTTGATAACTCCCTCTTAGTCTAAGCTATTATATGTTCCTCTCTAGTAAGGAACAAATCATCCACATATAAAACCAAGATAACGGGATGATTCTTCACAATATTTATATAAAGATCAGGATATGTTATACTCTTGGAGAAACCAAGACTCTGAAGAAAACTGTCAATTCATGCATACCAACCTATCGGAGCTTGTTTCAAACCATACAAGTCTTTCTTGAGTTTGCAGACATGATATTATTTCTCATGGATCACGAAACCACCAGGTTGCTCAATATAAACCTCTTTCTCAACTTCACCATTAAGAAAAGCAATCTTAAGATCCATTTGGTGAAGTTTCCAATCAAAAACTGAAGCAAGAGAGATGATGATTCTGATAGAGGTATACCTGGAAATTGGAGAAAATATCTCGTTATAATCAATTCCTTCTTTCTGAGAGAAGCCATGAGCCACAAATCTAGCTTTGAATTTTTCAACACCACCATTTGTTGCATGCTCTATTTTGTAAATCCATTTAGAGGTTACTACTAATTTTCCTTGAGGTCTTGGGACCACTTCCAATACATCATTCTTCAATATTGACTAGTACTCTTCTACCATGGCATCCTTCCACACTTTATATTTGGCAACTGCATCAAAATTTTCCAGGTTATGAGTCAATCACAATATTCAACTAAGCTATCAAACCTGAGTAATCATTTGGCTTCTTTCTTTCTCTAAAAGTACCTATAGGTGTTGCATGATTTTTTGCTTCCTTTAAAAATTTAATGACACCATGCTAGCTTCCTTTTGGCAGGAAGTTTCTCTATTAGAAACTCAATAAAATTCTCTATGGGATCCATTGAAGGCTCTCTGGCCTTCTCCCTCTGTTCATCTTAAATTTGTGAACCGGAAAGTTCTAAAGTTGGAGCTCCATGCTCATTTATATCATAGGGAAGCTATCTGGAATGATGAAAGGAAACTTCCACATGGAAATTCACATCTCTACTGACATCTACATCGATTTGATATGCTTTTGAGGTCTCACTATATCCCACAAAAGTGCCTTTCTTTCCAGAGGGCTCTAATTTAGTCCTATTTTCGAGGACTAACAAATATTCTCAAGTGATAAACTAAAGGCTTCTTACCCATGAAGACTTCTTCTGGAGTTATCTCTTCCAAGGATTTATGAAGACACCTATTTTGAATATAGACAGTAGTACTTGCATCTTTGGCCCAAAGGACAACGGAATATTCTAATCATAGTTTTGGTTGCCTCACAAATTGTCTTGTTATTTCTTTTTGCAAACCCATTCAGCTGAGAATTGTAAGGCACTGTCAATTCCTTATTAATCCCAGAATCTCGTAAGAGATCATCATACTTGTGGGATTCAACCTCTTTTCCATTACAGGATATTTCTACCTATCTAATTTAAATTATTGAAATATTGATTTTGATCTCAGTGGTATATCTTTGTGTTACATCATGCGTATTAAAATCAGAACTAGAAATCCTCTTAAAGTTACTGGAAACAAGTTATTGTTTAAGAACACAATCTAAATAAAACTCCAAAAAGGGAAATGCTAGACATGAACACAGTTATGTTAACAGTTTCCAGAAGTTGTGTGGAGTCACCATGTTGCCATTCAAATTACTTTATTGATGTCAGAGGAAAAAGTAAATATGTTTTCATATGACCATATTTCAAGAGATAGCAAGTGGAAGCTTGACAGACTTGGATTAAGCTTGAAAATGCAGTTTATCATTGAGTGTGGATAAGTTCATTATCCATGCCATATGGTCAAATTCAATTTCTATTATCTACTAAGCCATTGATGCTTAGAAGATCCGAATCAATATGAGTTAGAATTTGGCACCAAATACCATGGAAGTATATCAAGGAGCACTTCTTAACAATGTTAGTGAATATAAACTCAGAATTTGTTACTCACAGATTTAAGCCAAACCTTAAGACATAAATCAAACCTGTTGTAATCCAAATATTAATGTTAATTGGATTTAGATTTATTTCTAATGTTGGTTTGAGGAAGAAGACTTAAGCACAAGTTACTGGAAACATTTTACCGTTCATAAATGTAGTATCTACAGAGGCATCATAAACTTGTTTTCCCAAGCAACTATTTCTCAAATTTTAGTAAGACAAGATTTTATAATCGAAACACAATTTTTTCTTACCCAAAAATTCCATTGACCAACAATTTATTGTGAAATTCCAATAATCTTGAGTAGATCGGTTGACCTCTAAATGCATCGAATTGATACCTTAATGAGTTTAAGATGCAGAATGATATGAGATATGTGAAACTTCAATCAAGTTACGAAAATTCAAAACACTTATCTCAAGTTAAGTTTACATCTTTCATTATTTGGTGAATTAGTTCAAGATATCTAGCATAGACAAAGATATAATGGTATTCACCATTTAGATCTATCAGAGGATTAAAAAAAAACGTTTTGTGATAAAACAACTTACTCTTGATCTGAATGAATAATACCTTAGGTGTGGATCTAAATGGGCTCAAAATTTTGCCACAATTGAGATATGTTCACGCCCTAAGCTCTGATACCATGTTAGAAATTCAATGGCAACTAGAACAGAAATATTCTTTTTATTTACTACAGTAGATATGGATCAGCAATCAATTTAAAATTTCTAAAGTAAACCAATCACAGAAATAACATGATGGATCTGAACTAAAGAAAACAATTCTTAACTATATCTGATCATTAGTAAAAACAAGAAACAATTCTAAGCATTAACTTGAACAAAGAACAGATCGGGTCATTACCAAAAACAAAATATGAACATTACCTTAGCCAAAAACAAAGAACATATTTACTTGAAGTGCTTGCTATTGTCCTCTTTTATGTATGCTCAGAAAATGCTATAAAGGCCATGGATCAAACCCTCAAGGGTAGATCTCATCACGATCTATGTGGACATTTTTTTGCAAAGAAGAAATATGATCCAAGATCTTTTCGTCAGGTGACTTATTAAAGAACTGTATTAAATGAGCATAAACAAAAATACACCATAAAGAAGGAAAAGATCAAAAGGAAAGAGACATAATCATGCAATATGAAAACAAATAACTTGATAATGGAGTTCTTCCTTGGTGGACTATATCTCCTGGTCCTTCTCTCAAATGGGTTGGTCTTTTTATTAACTCCACAAAAGAATTGGGCAAAATACATAAGTATACCTCATTCTGGAGTTAATCCATAGAAGATTTGCTCAGATCAGAAAAATAACACCACCATTGCGTTCGTAGCATCGTTTTACCTAAAAATAACTATCTCCACGCCTCAATCCAAGTCGGACATTTCTAGGCCCCCAAGACACCCCTGCCTCGATTTTCGTGCCACTGCTCCTACAATTAATGACTAACAGATCTCGAAATCCATGCAAAAATCTAGAAAACTGTGAAAAAATCCATACTTTACGGATGTGCTCGACCTGCTCCTTCTCCGTGCTCTTGTGTCCTAAATGCACTGTCGAAGCCCCCTTATATACAAGTTTCCGGGCGGTTATGCCATAAGTGAAGTTGTTGGCAGAGCGGTTAGAGTGGCTATGTTAAGCCATTAGTTAGTGGAGGTCTCGGGGTTGAATCCCACAGGCATCCCTTATTTTTGGCATGTAATTAAAACAAAATTGGTGCATGCTAAATATGGCAGAGGTTACAAACTGGCGGAGAAAATGGTGGAATTGTTATATTTGGAGGTGGTTGAGTTATGCCCCTAGGCAAGCGAAATATTATGGTCGTATGGTTTAAAACATGTGAATTTTATTGACTCTTGGGGAGTCAATAAAAAAATTTCATATACCAGTCATTGGAGGGGTGCCACATGGCATCCCATGACTGCGCCACGTGGCACCATATAATTTGTCCATGAAAAATGCCAATAATCACCATATGATTCGCCCATGAAACTGACATGTGTCATCACCTAAATTGCTCACGTTTCTGCCATACTTTCCACGTCATCTTGCCAACTCAGTTGTTCCATGTGTCACCCTTGCAGTGGTGCCACGTGTCACTTTGACTTTTTGACCTTTGACCAAGTTTGACTAAACTTTGACCGCTTATAACTTTTGATCCATAACTCTGTTTGACGAGTCGTTTGCGTTGTTAGAAATCTTGTGACGTGCTCTTTGCGATTATGCTATTTTCACTGAGTTTTAGGAACTTTGAATTATTTCCCTTTTGATGTCTGCTGAAGACATTCTGAGTGTTTTGATTTTCTTTTGTGCGTTCTGAGTTGTCTAAACCTTCTCTAGATCCTTTTTGGATCACGCCTTACCACTGAGAGATTTTTGGACCACCAAAAGCTTTCATTAATCAATTGGTAAGTGAGGGAAGATTTCCCTCACCTTATCCTTCTCAATCCACTTTGCCTTGCTTAGATGTGTGCCCTTTAATCCTACTCGAAGATAATCAACATCACCCCTGCGTGAAGTCCTCATCCTTCTGTCCAGGATGATATATTCTTGTAACTCATCCAAGTAACCAGGTGAAAACTCATCAACTAAAGGTATTTAAACTTCCTTATCCTGATCCCTAATCATGGGAGGCTCAAAAAGTTTCAAGTTTTCTATTTTCACAACTGAATAACTCTGCATATAAGGTGGAAGATCTAACGAAAAGCATTAGTGCCACTTTTCTCCAAAATAGTGAAGGGTCCATACCGGATGGGCTTGATTTTCTTGCCTTCACCCTTCAATTGTTCCTTGCTGATGTGAAGCCATACCTGGTCTCCAACCTGGAACTAATGATCAACCCTGTGTTTGTCATGCCGAGCTTTATATTGTTCTTGACTCTTCTCCAACTGTTCCCTGATTACCTGGTGTATCTATTGAATCCTTTGGATGAACTTGCAAGCTTTGTCCTATGTTCGTTCTTCATTCACATCGACATATTTCCCATACATCAAGTCTAAAGGAACATTTGGTAGGTACCCAAAACATGTCTCAAAAGGTGAACTCTGAGTGGATGAATGTAAAGCTCGATTATAAGCATGTTGTACATAAGGTATTTGTTCATCCCATAACTTAGGATGCTTACTGTAGTAGCCTCAAAGAAAAAGTACCACTGTTATGTTTACCACCTTTGTCTGTTTATCGGTCTGTGGATGAAAAGCAGTTCTCCTCTTCAATTTGGTGTCCATCATTCTCCACAATCTAGTCCAAAAATCCCCAAGGAATCGAGTATCTCGATCCAAGACAATGGGCGTGGGTAACCCAAAGTGAACCCAAACATGCTAAAAGAAGAGATTAGCAGTTTGCTCAGCAGTGATCTTCTTTTTACACGGCATCGTTATACACATCTTACTGAACCTATCCACTATGATATACAAATAATCATGACCCCCTCTAGTCATGGGTAAAACCCCTACAAAATCCATGGAAATTCTTTTCCATGGATGGGATGGAACAGGAAGTAGTGAGTATAGCCCCAATTTTCTATTAGTGGTTTTACAAGTAGAACACATCACACATCCCTTTACATATTTAGTTACAATTTCTTTCATTTGAGGCCAGTAACAAAACCTCTGCAAATGAGCCATAGTTTTTCCTACCCCAAAATGCCCCGATACAAGAGAAGTATGAGCTTCTCGTATTACATGGACTCGTTCACTTGTAGGAATACATAGCTTCCCAAGATGATAGAGTAACTTTCCCTCCAGAAAATAGTTCTCTACCTATGCACCATGGGTTAGCTTCTCATATACTTCTTTAAAATCTTCATCGATGGCATATTGTATTCTTCAAAATACAATAGCTATCATGAGATAAAGAATTATTCTTCAAAATAATAGAAACAGCAATAGGAGGTCTAGAAAGCATATCATCTACCTTGTTACTTGTACCCTTCTTGTATTTGATTACCAAATGAAATTGTTGTAGAAAACCCATCCATATGTAGTGTCGATATTGTTACAGTTTGGTCTGTGCTTGAAGATATTGTAAGAACTGTTGATTTGTATGTCTGATGGTTTCCTTCCCTAACAAGTAATTCTTCCACTTCTTTACACTTTGAACTAATGCATACAACTCTTCATCATACATAGGATAGTTAACAACAGCTTGGTTAAAAGTCTTAGAGTGGTAACAGATAGGCTTATGATATTGCATCAATAAAGCACCCATGGTGTATCCGATGGAATCTGTCTCGATCTTGAATGGTTGTTGAAGATTTGACAATGCTAATACCGGTGCAGTACTGATATTCTCCTTCAAAATGTTGAAAGATTTTTGTTGATTTCCTTCCCACTAAAAAGTGTTCTTCACACTAGTTAAGGCATGCAAAGGAGTTGTTATAAAAGAGAAGTTGGGAATGAATCTCCTCCATTACTGGACTGCACCCAAGAAGCTTCGGACTTCAATTACACTCTTTGGCTCATGCCAATTGACAATTACTTCAATTTTGGAAGGATCAATCTTCAATTGTACTCCTCCCACGATATAACCTAAGTACACAAGTGTAGTCTTGCCAAATTCACATTTCGACATTTTCACATACATCTTTTCCCTCTGCAAAGTATCCAATACTTGTTTTACATGTCTTACATGTTCATTCCAAGTCTCGTTGAAAACAAGAATTTCGTCTAAATATACAATCACAAAGTCACCCAGGAAAGGCCTGAATACATCATTCATCACACGCGTGAAAGTTGTCGGAGCATTGCAAAGCCCAAACGACATAACTAACCGCTCAAACAATCCTTGTTTGGTTTTAAAGGCCGTCTTCCATGCATCTTGTTCTGCAACCCTGATTTGATGATATTCACTGTGCAAATCCAACTTAGTGAAATAAACAACATTCTTTAACTGATCAAGTAAATCATCTATGCGAGGAAGAGGGTATCGATTTTTCACCGTGATTTTATTTAAGGCCTGGTAATCGACACACATTTTCCATGTGTCATCTTTCTTTGGCACCATCATGATCGGAGAACCACAAGGAGATGAATTGGGCCTGATGACCCCTTGATCCAATAATCCTTGTACCTGCTTCTTGATCTCTTTCATCTCTACAACTAACATCATGTACATTCCCACATTAGGAAGAGGAGAATCCTGCTGAAGATGTATCTCATGTTGGATTTCCCTCTTAGGAGGTAATCCATCTGGTTCCTAAAAAATATCATAATACTTAGAAACAATATTAGTTAATTCATTTTTATGAGATGGATCACACCCTTGGAAAGCGTCGGATGTCCCGACATCTTTCTCTTTCACAACCATAGTACATATCTCTTATTAGTGGTTATGAGTCTTTTCATTTGCCCTGCACTAACAAGTGTCGTATTTACCCTCATGCTATGAGCTCTAACAATATATTCCACTCCCCCTTTTGTAAGGTGGTATTTTTTCTCATGACGAAAGAAGATTGCTTTTCTATCATAAAGATATGGACTTCCCAACACTATGCCACATATATCAAGCGGTACAATATCCAAATCTACTTCATCAACCAACTTTGAAGCAATAGTAAATCTAACCCTACATTGTTTGGTGACATAAAGTTTTGATTTGTCACATACCCAACCAAGAGGGTAAGGCTTTGGATGTGGTTTCGTTACAAAACCCATCTTCTTCACAAGTGCTTCAGATATTAAGTTTACTTGGGAACCTGGATCAAATAATGTATTTATCTTAGTATGCTTAGATACAACTCATATATGAAATAAATCATTCCTATTTCATTCATCAATATGAGATTCATCACTGGAACTTGAACTAGCATGAAGAGATTCTTTACCTTGTACTCCAGCTGCTATGATCTTTCCTTCATCTCCTAATTCAGAACCAATATCTTGTTGTACTGTACCAACAGTCTTTGTCTTCCCCTTTCCACTAAATTGTTTCAGTCTCTTTTCTGGATGTAGTTTCCAACAGTGTTCTTCATCGTGATCGCTCCTCTTGCAATGGGTGCAATATGGTTTTCCTCTTTCTCTCATTACTGTAGCGGCCTTCTTACCCTTCCTTTTAAACTTCTTGAAAGTCTTTTGTAGGAAATTTGAAGGTTTCTTCGTGGGATCTTCTTGAACATGTTTCCCCCTGTTCTCAAGGTGAGTGGCTTGGACAGAAACTTTGTTAAGACTAGTGGGGTTAAACAAGAGCAAAGTATGACGAATATAACTGTGAAGTGCGCCAATATACTTCATTAAAGTTTCATAAGAATCCAAAGGAATATTCAATGCGAGATCTTTCTTCCTAAATTCTTCTGTGAAACTTTGTACGTTCTGACCTTTACTCTGTCTCAATGTTTGCCATTCCATCATTGCTTTATGTAAATACCCTAATGGATAGAGTTGCTTCCTTATCTCTATTTTAAATTCTGACCATGAGGAAAGAAGCTTACTACACTTACTTATGTCCTGTAGCTTTCTCTCCCACCATACGAGGGTGGTGCCTTCCAACTGAAGAGAATCTGGTTGCACTTTAACTTCCTCTTCGTCAACATGTTGCACACGAAAATATACTTCAAAATGTCGGATCCAATTGTCTAATTTATCAGGATTATCATCTCCATTAAACATAGGTAAATCAAACTTTACATCAAGCTTTAATAATGGTTTCTTAAAAGATCATTTATGGTTAGAATGTTGAGAGGGATGAGAATTCTCAAAGGAAGAAGAACTACAACTTGAAGATAAAGACAGAGGCTCAGGAGGATCTCCTCCAGCCCCTTGGTTTAACAAAGCATCATCATCTACATGTGCTTCATTTTTCTTCTCATTCTTCTTCATCCTCTTCTCAAAATCTCCATATATTCGTTCGACCATTTTTTACATGCGATAAAAGACCATGTGAAAGTTTTTCTCTTTTTCATCACACTTGTCCTCTTCTGCCATCTTCTTCCTTCGGGATGCACGGCCAACTTCAGGATTGAATGTATTAATATTTCCTTCACCCTGCTTAGCTTGGCCCTAGTAAGCATTCATACTCAACAATTCAAGTCAAAGACGACTGCTCTGATACCAACATGATCCGAGATCTTTTTGTCAAGTGACTTAATAAAGAATTGTATTAAATGAGCATAAACAAAAATACACCATAAAGAAGGAAAAGCTCAAAAGGAAAGAGACATAATCATACAATATGAACACAAAGAACTTGATAACATAGTTCTTCCTTGGTGGACTACGTCTCCTAGTCCTGCTCTCAAATGGGTAGGTCTTTTTATTAACTCCACAAAAGAATTGGGAAAAATACATAAGTATACCTCATTCTGGAGTTAAGCCATAGAAGCTTTGCTCATATCAGAAAACTAACACCACCACTGCGTTCATGGCGTCATTTTACCTAAGGCCCCCAAGACACCCATGCCTTAGTTTCCGTGCCACTGTTCCTGTAATAAATGACTGACAGATCTCAAAATTCATGCCAAAATCTAGAAAACTGTGCTAAAATCCGTACTGTACGGATGCGCTCGGCCTACCCCTTCTCTATGCTCTTGTGTCCCAAATGCATTGTCGAAGCCCACTAATATACAATTTTCTGGGTGGTTATTCCATAAGTGAAGTTGTTGGCAGAGCGATTAGAGTGGCTAAGTTAAGCCACTAGTTAGCGGAGGTCCCGGGATCGAATCCCACGGGCCTCCCTTATTTTTGGCATGTAATTAAAACAAAATTGGCACATGCTAAATTTTGTGGAGGTTACAAATTGGTAGAGAAAATGGTGGAATTTCTATATTTGGAGGTGTTTGAGTTAATCCCCTAGGCAGGCGGAATATTATGGTCGTGTGGTTTAAAACATGTGATCAGGGGTTGGGTCAAAGGCCTAGACCCTCCCTTTGGCGCCTTAGTTCAAAGTTTAAATTTAAATAATAATTAAACCACATTACAAACAAGACCCATAGTGTGGTGTAATGATTGTGCGGATTTGTGGGGCCTTTGGGCTATTCGGAGGTCATGAGTTCGACTCTTGGGGAGTCAATAAATTTTTTGTATATACCCCCCATGAAAAATGCCACTTGTCACCATATGATTCGCCCATGAAACTAACACGTGTCATCACCTAAATTTCTCACGTGTCTGCCATCCTTGCCACGACATCTTTCCAACTCAGTTGCATCATGTGTCACCCTTGTAGTTGTGCCACGTGTCACTTTGACTTTTTGACCTTTGACCAAGTTTGACTGAACTTTGACCGCTTATAAATTTTGATCAGTAACTCTGTTTGACAAGTCGTTTGTGCCGTTAGAAATCTTGCGACGCACTCTTCGCGATTATTCCCTTTTCACTGCATTTTAGGAACTCTGAATTTTTTTCCCTTTTAATGTCTGTTGAGGCAATTATGAGCATTCTGATTTGCTTTTGTGCATTCTGAGTTGTCTAAACCTTCTCTGGATCCTTTTTGGATCAAAATAGGTAGATCTCAAAGACCAATCAGCATAAGTATAGGGTTGATACAAAAAACCCCAATGACCAAACTAGAGGCTGAAATAAAACCTTTAACAGCCAAAACAAAAAATTGTCCAAAATATATAGGACTACTATAGAAAATAGGCAGCTTAGGTTAGAAGTCTTAGGGTTGTCTTATCAGGCCCTAGAGGCTGGAAATAACTAAGTGACAGTAGCACACATGAAAGACACCAACGACAATCAAGGAGAGACCAGCGACAGGCCAAGGAGGATCAGCGATAGGCTGGAGAAGAGGGAGGAGGAGGTTGTGACACATTAACAGCAAGAGGAGAGGGCCACACCACCTCGACCAAAAAGAGGAGAGGGTCGCACCACCTTAACACAACAAGAGGAGACCCAAAACCAGGGTATCTGTACCCTACACTATCACAAGAAAAATACTCTGAGGTTTCACCTTAAAACAACAAGAGAAAAATACTCCAAGGAGGCCACACCTAAAAATCAAAACTGAACAAGAGTAGTCGTAGCAAAATCAGACAAAGAGAAGTGTGGGAAGAAGAATATGAAAGAGAGAGTGAGGGGTGAGGTTATTTTTATAGTTTAGGAAGGGGTTTAGGGTTAAATAAATTAACCCTACCTTTTAGGTTTAATTAAAACAAAATAAAAAATAATTAATATTTTAATTATAAAAATGTTAATTAGAAAGTCAACAAGTCAAAGTGACTAGAAAAGACCAACACCAAAATAAACATTAAGAAGGACGTGACCCAAGCAAGGGGAGACAAAAAGAAAAATTCAAATGGGTCTTCTTCAATGGCAAGATGTCCACATAAGTCTTATAAGCTTCTATCATCCCAACATAAGAGGAAGTTCATTGATGTGATCATGTCCTTCTTCTTAACTGCTCCTAGGTCTCATGGACCATCTTGGGAGAGAAGAAGATCACACATCGTCTCGTCTTGGTACTTAACCAAGAACTGCCTGGTCCCAGACCACGATACCTTAGAACACATCTAGGGGCCCTAGATCACCACTAGGGTCTTATCCACCAAGGTACACAACCAAGGATCAATCCAAACACAAGAAAGGATTCCTTGGAACACATCTAGGGACTTATATCATCAAACTGCTTGGTCCCTGACCAAGAAATGCCTAGTCCCAGACCAAGATACCCCAGAACACATATGAGGGCCCTAGATCACCACTAGGGTCTTATCCACCAAGGTACACAACCAAGTATCAATTAAAGCAATGAGCAAGGATTCCATGGAACACATCCAGGGGCCCTAGAACACATCTAGGGACTTACATCATCAAACTGCTTGGTCCTTGACCAAGAGCCCCAGCCATACACTGGGGGGGATCACTAGGGTCTTGTTCCATGCTTCTAACTACTTGGTCCCAGACCAAGAACCCCATGAGTGTATTGGGGGCCCTAGATCTCAGCTAGGGTCTTTGCCATCCTCCTAGGGAATGGATCTTGCAGCTGCTTAATTTTAACTTCTATGAATATGATTTTGAATACATCAACTTAGTTCTTAAAGACACCCTCCTCATTGATTGTTGAGAATATGCCAATATGGATATTAGAGAAGAAGACACACCTTTGTTATTTAGGGGTTGTAACTTAGAATATATAGATATTCTTAAATATTTGTCTTTTGTCTGTCAGTTACTCTCCTTTCATACAGTTAGCAAATGAAGTGTGTTGAACTTCTTTGTTGATGACGACTTAGATAAGGAAAAAAACCATGTGGACTCAAGGAAAGAATTTTTTTAATGGTTTCATAAGTTTTCTATGGGTGCATCAAAGTTGTGATTGACATTTTTTTTATGTACACCTTTTGGGACAAGCAGTTTGAGGGAAACATTTGATACAAGTGACATACATTTGACTAGATTCATTGATGGTAGTTATCATGTTACTATGGGTGCACTGTGCATCAAAACTATGATTGACAATTTTTTTATGTACAACTTTTGGGACTAGTATTTTTAGGGAAACATGTGATACATGTAAAAGACATGTGACTGGTGCTCACAATGATGTTGAAAATGATTATATGATTTATTAAAGATGACTCACCACTTGGTTTGCATGTATAAGATGACACTTAGGAAAATAGTAAGGGAAGCAGCATTGATGCTATGATCCCCTTACCAATGAGTGGAGGAATATGTATGCTAAATAGAGAGGACTTCATGTTTCCATCCCCTATATTTGGTTTTGATTATTTTTCCTATACAATCCATGCAATTCACAATTTTTACTTTACATGTTGTCTTTAATTTCTTGATTTCCTTAGCTAGAATAATGTGACAAGCATATATGTTCCAGGTTCTTCCATTATACTAATTGTACAAAGGATAAGTATCTAATTTTATATTTTGCAAACTTAGTTTGACGTACATCTTGAGAATGGGTTTACAATCACACAATGCTATGCTTAATCAAGCATTTTAACTTTTGTTTAACCATCATATCACGTTAGTTAGACAGTGTTGAATGTAAAAAATGCAATTTCATATAATTTAAAGGAGACTTCTTGGTAGGAAATGTATTTAATTATATGGGCCTGAAACTGGACACAAGTACACAATATACTACTAAGAATTCAAAACTTCTTAATACATCTCACAAAACTAGAGAAGTATGTATTAGATAGGTTGTCCATTCATGTAACACTATATCTTTCATTCCTATCATCATACAAACCAAAAAAGAAAACTTGGTTTTACTCTGGTTCCCAAACTCAGTAGCTCCTTTCTATTTCAATCTTGTATCCTTAATAATATAATTTCCATATATAATATTATTCAATTGAAGATAGTTCAAGATATCTTAAAACTCTTGAAAGTGACATTTTTTGCACTAGTGTCAGATGTCTTCTCTTGCTTGAACCGACTAGAGTTCATTGTAGTTAGAGATATTGTTAAGCATTGTTGTCAGCAGAATCAAATTGTTATCTATGTTATCCATATTTGTGTCCAACCTTTGGAGACATTTTAGTGTTTTCTGATCAACTTATTTGTTTTAACCATGTTTCAGCTGACTACTGTTTCACCGATCTCAAAATATGAATTAACGAATCTCCCTGACTTCTAGAATTGCTCCTTCAAATTGTTAAACTCTTCTATATTATTTATCATAAAATCGTTCATCTCTTACATTTATTTGGCAAGAATGAAAACATGCATTTCCTAGGCATCTAGTCCTCCAGTCCTTGAGCTTCCTTAACTTTGGGCCCCTCTTAACAAATTTTAGCAGTTGACAAACCATTAGTGCTTCCCTTTATGTTCACAACGTTGAACTTGATTCTAACAATTTTTGAATGTTTTTTCCTACTAATGAATGTTACCTCTATGTCCAGCCTGTTCAACATTTCCTACACTAGTGATTCTTACGGTACATTTTGGGAATCTACATTCAGCCTCTATGCAAGTGGAAATACTTCAGAAAGACTAATCCAAATCTGTTTGAAACTAGTGAAACAATAATGAAAAGTCACTGTACAATTCATCGTCATTGACTTAGCTATATGAAAAAATGGATGGCAGCCTTAAGATTTTAGTTGTAACACCTTGTTTCCCCTAGTTTGTAAATTTAACTATATTGGCCAAGAGACTATGGAAAACTCAATATGTGTGAATGTTTGATTTGATGGACCTTTGTATAAAAGGTCGATGAATGTAAATTATGTTATTTACTAGAAAATGGATAAGTGTTGCATGATTGTTGGAAGGGGGTGTGCTAAAAGAGACCATGAATACTATGAAAGAGATGGTTAAGGGGACCAGGAATGGTTGCATTAACCTTCACCAGACCAGTACCTTGTTAGATTTAATTTCTCAAGATCATAACGACCCTCTAACCCAGGAAGGAATTATAGTCAGTGTAACATCCCCCAAAAATAAATTATTTTTAAGTCTGAAATTGCTTAGGAAATTATTTTCGTTTTTGGTAAATTCGAAATTGGAAAATTATTTCCATTTATGGAAATTCCGAATTTCGAATTTATTTAATTGTAATTGATGATTATGACTATTGGGCAGAGATCTGATTTGACCCAACTAACTATTTGACTATGACACTTGTATGAAACAAAATATTTTATATTTATTATTGATGGACAAATGGAACAACCAGGTTAAAATCAACTGACCATGACTCCATGAGAGGGGAACATGTTGGAACTACCTCAGGGTTGAATGTGACAAGTGGAAAATCAAGAATTTGGCCATTGGCAGCCCCTGAAAATTAGGGATTTGGAAAGCTGCGAAAATTCCCAAGGGGAAAAAGACATAGGCACAATTGCTTTTGATATATAGCATATGGGAGGAGGCAGGACGTTGCCTAGTATGCTAGGGAATTAATTATCTCTTGTTGTTATGAACACTTCTCTCTGAGTGTGAGGCAAGGAGAAGTTGCCAAAATTGAAGGACTATTGTTGAGTAGGAGTTATGAGTTATCCCTCATGGATTCCTGGTCAGGAGAGGGGGTGAATGGGACAAGTGAAGTGGTTGTTCTGTTCTAAGGTTGGGAGGAACTTGGTTGTTCCATTTGTTGTTTGGAAATTGTTCAAATATGTCTATCTACTCCTTCTATGTTCAAATGTTATTTGAATTATTGGCTAATAGATTTGCATCTGTTTAAATTGTTATATTTTATTAAATTCTGATTGAATGAAATGAAATGTGGGATAAACCCTTACAATTTAACTGTAGCTATTGAGAAAACCATTATATGTATCTTGGTTGGAATGAAATCGAATTATGGAAATGTATTAGGAAATATATATGTGTTAAATATAATATCGTTTCATTATACTGTGCTAGAAATCACTACTAGATCAATGAATCGTATACATCTGGTTATTCCATTTTGCAAGTGAAATTTAGACTGTGTGAACGCTATTCTGGAAGTAAATATGAAATTTAAACATTTACATGCCTATACATACAGACCTATCTCTATGGGTCATCCCTTAATTATGGACGAATTGCTTTATCGATTTAATTAATGTTGGAATGATTACCTACAATAGGAAGTAAATGTGTGTGTGTGTGTGTGTGTGTGTATTTGCATGACTCTTTTTAAATACCTATTGTATGCATACCAACAGGTACTAAAATATGATGGGAAGCGAATAGTCTAACCAATCATAAACAAATATATCGAAATGAAATGATGGGAAGCGAATAGTCTAACCAGTCATAAAAAAATATCTAGAAATGAAATGATGGGAAGCAAATAGTCCAACCAGTCATAAAAAAAGTTCTAGAAATGGAATGATGGAAAGCGAGGAGCTTATCTAGTCACAAACGAAGATTTGGAAAGGAATAATATAATGGAAAAAGAACAGTCTAACTAGTCACAAACGAAGTTCTGGAAATGAAATATTAGAGGAATGAAAGCCTGATGAGTCGAAATACAAAGATTCTGAACACCTATAATTTGCATGCACATACATTTCTTCGATAAGTTTGAATTACACAGTTGTATTATTGATAAAATCGTCTCAACTTCTTTATAAATATCTTACCGAAAAACAAAGTGGACTGATAGAGTTTCCACCTAAGCCGACTATACAACTATGAGTAATGATACAACCATGTTTAGTGTATCCCATTCATTTCTATTACACAGTAATAAGGTTTTTGATCCTTATGCCCTTCCATTAAAATTGAAGATACAGAGTTAAATAATCGGCTATCGTTATGGATGAACAATTTCACCCACGATGATAGCATTCTTGATTTAGAATCGTTTCAATCCTTAGAAACCTAGGGCACTCTTTTAAGAGCGGGGAAATGAAACCCGAATACCTTTTGTGTGTATGGTAGGGGCCTGCATCCGGAATTTTGCATGGTCAAATTCCCTGCAAGGAAACAAAAATTATTATTAGTATTATTCAACAGAATTAAGACGAGTGCAACTTTCAATAGAATGATTTATGACAGGAAAGGTTTATACATAGTTTCACTTAACTTGCGACTTGGAGGCCCTTGTGTCCTTTCCCTTTCGCGTCTTGGTTGAGAAGACGTCCTAGGCTGAAGGGGAGGGTGGTACAAGAAATTCCTGATGGGTACCCTCGCAACAACAGGGTCCCATCATTAGAATTGGTTACCAAATCGTCTAAATCAAACTCTTCAAGAAATAAAATAAATAAACAACATTAACATTGAAAATCTGAACTGCATGGGTTCACACAGTGCGAGTAGGCTGAATGTATTTCTCAAACTTTAAACACAAATTTAAATGTTATATGCCAATGACGTATCAAAATCTAACATGGACCGATTGTCTGTGCTAAAGAGGATGCTTTTACTCGGAGTTTAAATACAGAGTTAACATTAATGCCGAATTTACCAAGCTTCAAATGATGTGTACCTCACAGAGACAACGATAATAACAGAATGAAGTACCTTAACCCAATACTTTATTACAAACTCAAATATTTGTATGCTACAGGGTATTTATTAACGAATTGTTTAGGGCACAAAATCCCCACTTTATATTATGTATCGAATGGAAATACAGTAATTTTTAAAAAATACATTAGATTCGTAAGAGTCAGTTAGTGACCTGATAAAACCTACAGAAGGGTGGGCTCCCAAATAAAACACAATATAACATGCAATACACAGTGCGGGTTTTACCCTACTAAACCAACTTCTGGACTAGAGCCCTCGTGTGGTCTCACAGAGGTTCAACACCAGATAACAACGCATAAAAATAGATAAACCGTAAAAGAATGTAGGGGGACAATGAAAACCCTAAGAGAAAAATGCATACGAAACAATGCTTGTGCAAATTCGTTGAAGTCGAAAAACCCAAGGAGGAATACCGAGTTCTTTTTCAGGAAGATTTGAAGATAAAAAATAGAGAAATATACTTATCCAGGACCAGGAATAGCCCAGGGAGTTAAGGAATAGAATAACGATAATGGGGAAAAACCTTCACTGAAATTCGTAAAAAGAATTTACAATACAGAGTTTTATCTTCCACTGTAACAAAACCCCGAAGGTTCCATCCAACCATCAGAACATAGCAAGTATTATGACTTACCAGGGAAGTCTGGTAGACTTTCATGCTTCCATCAAGTAACAATCCTCCAGGTCATCAACCTCCCTCGTTGAGAAAAATGCAGAGCTATTTCGAAAATTCACAAAGAAGAAAACTCATCGAGCCCTGTAAAACCCTTACTACGCAGAGTAAATGATGATGGTACGAAGGTTGGCTTTGGCCATGTGATGGAGAAAATATGGCACAATCATATTGGACGAGGGGTCTAGTGATAGCCTTAGGGTCCGCAGTCACAGGGTATCTATTAATGGCCATGTTCATAGGTTTAACTCGCGACTGACAAGAACCCGTCATTTCTTATTAAGTTAACACAAAGTGAAGGATAGTTTCCTTCATGGCATGACACACTAAACCATTGAACTCTAATTGCTATCGTTTAGTTAAGACATCGTTCAGTTAAGGTATGGCTAAAAATTTTGTTATGGATAAGTTTGTTAACAAAACCTTTATGTTAATAGTGATCGGAATATATATACACAACCAATAATCACAGGGGTTCATTCTATTTTGTTCGGCCATGTAAAGTAACTTTAAATACCTTATGCTCAACTGATAACCTTTCACCGAGGGTGTATACTCCCGACCCCTTTATATTGTGTATGGTATATGAGTTTTATTTCGAAAGCCAAATGAGGTTTTCCCTTGTGCACAAGCATAGAAGCCTATGCTTAGGGAAGAGTATAGGATTATGAGTCCTAAGTATAATATTATATATATAAGTATTAGAATAGCATTAGGATTGAAGGGGTATAAAAGGGTGGATGTTAGAATGTAGAGATTAATTCGTATAGAAGTTCTATTCAGTGTGAGTTAAGTTGGAGTAGAAATGTCCATAAAATGATTGTTCATCTTTTTGATAGTCAAAACATAAGAAATCTCGCAGATATTAACAAGGATGATAAATACCTCCTTCTCTTAACTACAAGTCTGCTAGATTAAATTGAAGATTTATGTTCCTCAGAAAAAAAAAAAAAAAAAAAAAAAAAAGTATTTGTAGAAATTTCGATTTTTTTATTCTGGTCGGTGGTAGGTGGGAAGACCTCCTCAAAGAGTTAATGAGGGGATGTTTGGCAAATTTGAGGTACATTACAGTCAGGCTGGTAGGTGGGAAGACCTCCTCAAGAGTTAATGAGGGGATGGGGCAGACCGCCCATCAGTAAGGCTTCTAGACCTGACTACGAACTAGGGATTTGGGCCACATGCAATCTTCTTGAGGAAGGCAAGAAAGGAAGGTGTGGTGGGCAGAGGGAGACTTGCGAAGAGTGCAGAGATGAGAGACTGAGCTCTCGAGTTCGAGGAAGAACTGTGAAAAGAGTGTGTTATGATCGCAGGAAATAGACACTGACTCGGGAGAAGGAGAGTAACCTTCGTCCTTATCCATGACTGATTCGGGAGAAGGAGAGTAACCTTTGTCCCTATATATTTATGTGCTGGGAAAAGGAGAGTAACATTCATCCCTAACTTTTGTTGAGCCGGAAGAAAAAATGCAATCTCAAAGCAGCATGGCCTAGCTCGAGGGTGGCCAGTGGTAAATTTTTTAGGAGTGACTGAGCATATGGTTGGGTGGAAATGAGCACCCCTTTCAGTAGTCGCATCACATCATCTGGTTCTGATAAGTTTTTTCATGCCTAATGCATCGAAATGGGATAATGGATGAATGCATGTGTTTATCTATTTATAGATGGTTTTTATATTGAATGGTTAATTTATGTGTATGCACTTATTTCCTTGTGAATGCATGCTTCTGATGGATCATATATATTCCCATATTATCCCTCAAAGTGTCATGGGACGTAAACCTGTAGGGAAGCCAAGATGGAAAGTATTGCATCTATATGGCCTTGTCCATCTGAAGAGGATATCTCCTTCAGACTCCTTACTGTGTGACCGAGATATCATGCCCATGTCCTTAACACTTTCATGATGAATCTTAGGAAGGATAGCGATAATTAAGTCTCAAAAGGGAAGATCCTTTTGTTTGGAAGATGAGCGGACAGAATCCGTTCAGGAGGACCCATATTCCCAACACCTAGGAACCTTAGGCTAAACCTAAGGGAGCCAAACCCTTTTGGCTTCAGAGCTCCAAAATTTCAAGATTTCGGAGCATTTTCCACCCTATTAGTCATAAACTGGCCAAAGGTAACTTGGAGATTCAGTGACCGGCAAGTTAATGGGCTATAAACAGTTTCCCTAGTGGTTAGATGAACTTGTCTTATCAACTAAACCAAGATCCAACTCCCCATGGAAAAGTAGTGTGAACCGTCGATCAAGAAGGTTCAGGAGTCCCCTCAACCGTTGGAACTACACAAAGATAACTTCGACGAAGTTCTACTCTAGGAGGATGGAGATTCTATAGAATAAAACTCCCTGAATGCCAGAGTTACGAAGTAAAGGAGAGTCATAGATTTGGGGAGGTCGTTCGGAGCCCCACCTAATGTCTGATCATTTAGGAGGAGGGACCCGCACATGGTACTTCGGTGAAGTCCCGCTTTGGGAAAATGGAGTGGCAGTGAAGCCAAAACCCCCGAAGGCCAGAGCCAGAAAGTGACCAAGACCATTGATCTGGGAATCCTTTGGGTTATCTCCTGGCTGTCGGATCTATGATGAAGTCATCCCGGCATTGACCACTTCGAGAGAATAGGGTGTAATGTCAAAACTCCCAAATATCGGAGTCATGAAGTTATGTGGACCATGGATCTAAGGATCCCTCTCAGTCGTCGATGTACGGGGAAATGTGTGGCACTAGATCCTTTAGTCTGGAGACTTGGTACTCCAGAGAAATTGAGGTGTGGTGTGTTGATAAGATTTGAATCCCAAAGTAATGAGAGTCATTGATCCAAGGGATCTTTAGGACTTATCTTGACTGTCAGATCTAGGTTTTGTTCAACCCGTTACTGACCAACTCCAGGAGAAGGGAGAAGTTTACACCATGAAAACCTCGAACGTCGAAGTTGTGAATAAGCAAAGGTCATTGATCTCAAGGGGTACGTGGACCTACCTTGTTCGTGAGATCGAAAGGCATGAAGGACGATCAGTCAGGAGTGACGTGGTGTAGTGACGTCACCTAGGGTGATGTGGACCCAAGTTTGACATGCCATAGGTCGCTTGGATTCATGTGTATCGCATACCCTATAGACCCATTAGAATGTGGCATGCGTCACCCCTGGCCCTTTACACATTTCATCCCTTGGTACAAGGTCGCCTAGCTAAAGAGGTTGGTAAAGTGACTGGAACTCCGGGAGTCTGGGACTTGGGGACTCCGGAGGATTTGGGTGTAGCGTTATAGAGAGTCCACAGGGCCCGAAGTGTCGAAGTGTCGAAGTAGATCCTAGTCGTTTGCACAGGAAGGCACGTGGCAGTAGATTGTTAACTCGGGCAAAGAGCCACTCCAGAGAAAATGAAGTGAGGTGCTTCTAAAATCCACGAAGCCTGAAGTAGCGGAGGAGATCTGAGTTGTCCGTTGGTAAGGACAGGTGTCGCCAAATCTCGCACTTTGGAGCAGAAGTACTCCAGAAGAGTCGAAGAGTGGAGGTGCACGGACTCCCGAAGGCCAGAGTCACGAAGTTATCTTAGTCGTTCGTGAAGAAGGATGTGTGGCAGAAGATCTGCCACTTCAGATAGAAGTCACTCCAGAAGAAAGTGGAGTTGGAGGAGCTAGCACTTCCGAAGGCCGGAGTGTCGGAGTTCATCTAAGTCATCCTTCAGCAGAGGACAGGTGTCAGCAGATCCTTCACTTCGAAGGATAGCCACTTTGGGGAAAAGTGGTGTTGCGTGGGTCAAGAACTCCCGAAGACCGAAGCGTCGAAGTTCATCGTGACCGTTGAATAGAGGAGGAGACATGTCAGAAGATCCGACACTCCGGAAGGATTTCACTACTGAGGTTTGCGTGTGTGAAGACTTGAGAAATTTTTAAGCCTAGAGTCTTGAAGTGAATCAGATTCGTCAAATTATTTGAGGACACGTGGCATCGGATTGTGAATTTTGAATATTTTCCACTCTGGAGGATTTGCGTGGTGGTTGTTCAGAATTTTCCTGAAGTGTCGGAGCTCGAAATTTATGTGGGTCATTGATCTTAATGGAGAGACTGAGTCATAGAACTCAATGAGAAATAAGGACAGTTGATCTTGTTTCTGTGGTTTTGGAGGACTGGGCCTCTGGAATAATTGGCCACAGCATGAGACAAGAGCATCTGAAGAACCTTGGGAAGCCATAACTTGCAACCCGAAGCTCGGATTTGAGCCTGGTAGCAGTCATTAGAATTATATAGGTAAGTAGAAGATAATTAAGACCTCAGATAAAGGTTTTTAGATGTTAAGGAGACCGAAATTTTGATGCCCCATCCCTAGGATGTTCCTTTAAGGGGTCGGGTGTGTTACAAATTGGCATTAGAGCATGGTTACAACACTTGGCCTGCTTGTGTTCACGAACAAGTTGCTTAAAAACCATATTCAAAGGAATTTTAAGGGTGACACCCTATCTTATCGCTTTCCTAAAGAGTCTGCTTAAAATTTTATTGAAGAAAAGAATGAAACTTTCTACTGTGTGTGTGTATTTAAGAAATTTGAACTCTGTGTTGTTCATAAACTAATAGACTGTTGGCTAACAATAAGTGTTTTTTTAGCACTCAAGTAATCAGTAGACTGCAGGAAAATCCAAGTATAAAGGATGGTGATGTTCCATGAAGTGGGGGATGGCTCCCAAAATAGAGACGAAGAATCTAATGAAAGGAGGGTGGTGGAAACCCCTCCGGATATGGATGAAACTGTAAGGAGCTTCATGGATGAATTACAAAGTTGCAAGGATGACAGAAAGAGATTGATAAAGGAGCAAGAGAAACAAATGGAAATGAATGTAGTCTTGTTGCAGATCTTATCTGACATACAGAGGAATTTGTAGCATGGACCCGCAACCAATCATGTGGACCAATGACATATGAAGAGAAGTCAAAGTCCACCTGAGATACGAAAACGTGGCCCCATGAGTGGTCACATTCAGAGGAGTACCTCAAGGAAGGCCCAACCTGGAGGCATGGGACACTCATCGAGAGAGTCCTATGAAAAGGAAGTTGGCAACTCTGAGGGATCTTCTAGTAGAAAAGCTAGCTCACATTCCAAAAGGAAACGAAAGAAGCAAAATCATTCCAAAAGTAGTGATCCTGGAGATTTCAAGAAATCCAAACTACCCTCTTTTGATGGAGAGATTAAGAAAGGGGAAGAGGCAGAATCTTGGCTACTAGTTTAAAGAAGTATTTTAGATTCCATGACTACTCTGAAAACTTGAAGGCTCGAATAGCCATCTTCAACCTGAAAGGAAAGGTTTCCATTTGGTGGGAATACCTTACGAATGTGAAAGGAATCCATGAGAAGGACTTTTCATAGAATCAGTTTAAGAAACACTTCAAAAAGAAGAGTAGTTCAGGATTCAAGAAGAATGGGTTTAAATCCTCAAGATCTAAGAACTATAGGAAGGGTTCTAGGATGAGCCTTCCTACCAGAAGTGTGTATCAGTAGAATTTCCCCTCCCGGAGTGGAAATAAACTTTTTGGATCAACCCTAGAAAAGACTAATAACCTAAAGAGAGAACCCTTGAAATGTTAGGATTGTGGAGAAGAACATTTGTTGATGGATTTCCCACATAGACAGCAGAATAGTAGGAGAGTCTACAACATCCAAGAAGCTACCACAGTTAATGATGTGGCTAGGAGCATACCACGGATTTATGCAACCCTGGATAATAAAAAAGTCGATGCCAAGCTTCAGTGGTGGATATGGAAGGTATGATTTCCAACCATCTAGTTTCTATTTTAATTGACCCTAGTTCTAATTTGAGTTATGTGGCCCCTCAGACTGTTTATAAGTGTAAACTACAACCAGTTAGACATGTTAAGCCATGGTTAGTACAACTAGCCATTGGAACCAAAAGGAAAGTAGCAGAGGTCATACCATCTTGTCAATTCATTATGGATGGATTGTCCACCCAAGCGACCCTTAACCTAGGGTCTTACGACCTGTTGATTGGTATGGACTGGTTAGTTGCTTATAAAACTAATTTGGACTATTACTATAAAACTTTAGAATGTGTAAATGAATAAGGGAGAAAAATAACCCTCCAAGGGATCCAGAAGCATGTCTCAGTGAGACGAATATCATCCCTTCAAATGAAAAAAAATGTTGTAGAAAGGGATGTCCCCTATATGCAATACATGTGGTGGAATCTATTGAGGATGAAAAACCAAACCTAGAGGACCACCCCATACTAAGAGAGTATACAGACGTGTTTCTAGAAGAGGTATCGTGTCTACCTCCGAGAAGATACATTGACTTCTCGATAGAACTTGCACCAAGAGTAGTGCCAGTGTCTAGAATTCCCTATAGGATGAGTACACCAGAGCTAATTGAGCTCAAGTTACAGCTAAAAGAGATGATGAACAAAGGCTACACCCAGTCCAGTGTGTCTCCATGCGGAGCACCAGCCTTGTTTGTGAAAAATAAATATGGCACGCTCTGACTATGCATAGACTATAGACAACTCAATAAGGCAAACATAAAGAACAAGTATCCATTGCCAAGAATCGGTGACTTGTTTGACCAATTAGGGGGTGCTTTCTTTTTCTCAAAGATTGACTTAAGGTCTGGATATTATCAAGTTTCAATCAAGGATGAATACATCCAAAAAACAACCTTTAGGAAAAGGTATGGTCACTATGAATTGTGGTGGTGCCATTTGGATTAACCAATGCCCCCGCCACTTTTATGTGCTTGATGAATAATGTACTCAACAAATTCCTAGAAATATTTTTATTGGTTTTCATTGATGATATCCTAATATACTCCAAGAATAGAGAGGAGAATGAAGAACATCTTAAATTAGTGCTACAAGTACTAAGAGAGCATCAACTCTATGCTAAGTTTAGCAAGTGTGAATTTTTCCAGAAGCAAATCCATTACTTAGGCCATGTCATTTCTGAAGAAGGAGTCGCAGTAGACCCTGAAAAGATCATATCTATCATGGAATGGCCTATCCCAAAGGATGTATCTGATATCATATCCTTTATGGGCGTAGCAGGATTCTATAGAAGGTTTATAAAAGGATTTTCCAAGATTGGTTGACCAATCACTGCCTTCAAAAAAAGGGGGTTAAATTCACTTGGACATCAGAATGTGAAGAAATATTTCAAGAACTGAAATACCTTCTGACCCATGCACCCAGGTTGAAGATTGCAGACCCTGATAATGACTTCCTCGTATGTACAAATTCCTGTAAGGAAGGACTCGGAGGAGTCCCTATGCAAGAAGGGCATGTAATTTTCTATGAATCCAGAAAATTGAATGAGCATGAAATAAATTATGTGACCCATGATCTAGAGTTGGATTCCATAGTGCATGCTTTAAAAATGTGGAGGCATTACCTCTTGGGTAGGATATTTGTACTTATGACAGACCATTGTGGGTTGAGGCACCTGTTTGATCAACCAAAACTCAATGCCAGAAAAGTTAGGTGGATGGATCTCCTTAGTGAGTTTGATTTCGAAATAAAACACATCAAAGGAAAGGAAAATAGGGTGGTCGATGCCCTTAGTAGAAGTTTGAAAATGATTCACCTGGTAGCAATGAGAACCTGTAAAACGAATGTTAGGGAGAGAGTCTGAAATGCACATGAAACAGATGCATTCTTCAAGACCGTGAGATCATACCTAAAACAAGAGCCCACGGGGCTAAAGTATGAAGGCTATCAGATGTTGGATGAAGGTCTGTTGACTTACAAAAACAGATTGTATATCCCAAGTTGTGACGACTTGAAGAGGTTCATAATGGATTAACTGCACAAGAAACCATATACTGGTCATCCAGGTTATCAGAAAATGATCACAACCACTAGGAAACAATTATGTTGGACTATATTGAAAAAGGACATAGTTGACTATCTAGCTAAGTGTATAGAATGCCAGCAAGTTAAGTCAGAACATCGGCACCCAGCAGGGTTGTTATAGTCTCTACCAATTCCAGAATGGAAATGGGAAACCATCTCCATGGATTTCATCACTGGATTACCAAAATCAGCCAAGCAGAATGATGTCATCATGGTAGTGGTGGACAAATTGAGCAAGTCTGCTCACTTCATTCCTATCAAGTCAACTTGCAAGGCAATAAATATTTCCAACATATTCATGAAGGAGGTATTTAGACTGCATGGCATGCCTAGGGAGATTATATCTGACAGAGACACAAAAATTACTTCAAGATTTTGGAAGTCCTTAATGGTTGGTTTGAGACAAAATTGTTGTTTAGCACAAGCTATCACCCTCAAACTGATGGACAGACAGAAAGAGTAAACCATATATTAGAAGACATGTTAAGAATGCATGTAATGCATCAGCCTAAGAAGTGGGAAGACTACCTTCCACTGGTATAATTTTCCTACAACAACGGTTATCAAGAGACACTGAAGATGAGCCCTTTTGAAGCCCTCTATGGTAGATAATGCAAGATTCCAATCAGTTGGAGTAATCCAGTGGATAGAATTACAATCGAACCCAACATGCTGAAATAAATAGAACAACAAGTGATTCCGATAAATCAAAATCTGAAAATTGCTCAGGATAGACAGAAGAATTACGTCGATGGAAAGAGAACTCCCAGAGAATTCAAGACAGAAGACCATGTCTATATCAGAGTTAGGCCCAGGAAGAGTTCCCTGAGAATGGGATCTTATGCCAAGCTAGCACCTCGGTATTGTGGACCCTTTGAAGTATTAGATAGAGTAGGACTTTTAGCCTATGGGCTAGCACTCCCTCCCATAGTAAAGTCACATAATATTTTCCATGTTTCATTATTGAAGAAATATGTACATGATTCTAATCATATAATTGGCTGGTCTGTGATCCAGGTGGATTCGGAGGGAGAATTCATTCCAGAACCTCAATGCATACTAGACAAAAAGGAAACCTCACTCAAGAACCGAACCATTGCACAGGTCAAGGTGTAGTGGAAACACTTTGGCCCAGATGAGGCTACATGGGAAATGGAGAATTCCATGAGCAAGGATATCCATTTTTGTTTACTTATGTATATACAGAGCATATTGACAAATAGAACATCGAGGACGATGTTGCTTTAAGGGGGAGGGAATTGTAACACCTTGCTTCCCCCAGTTTGTAAATATAACTATATTGGCCAAGAGACTATGGAAAACTCAATATGTGTGAATCTTAGATTTGATGGACCTTTGTATAAAAGATCAATGAATGTAAATTTGTTTATTTACTAGAAAATGGATAAGTATTGCATGACTGTTGGAAGGGGGGTGTGCTAAGAGAGACCATGAATAATATGAAAGAGATGATGAAGGGGACCAAGAATGGTTGCGTTAACCTCCACCATACCAGTACCTTGCTGGATTTAATTACTCAAGATCAAAACGACCCTCTGACCCAGGAATGAATTACAGTCAGGCTGGTAGGTGGGAATACCTCCTCAATATTTAATGAGGGGATGGGGTAGACTGCAAATCTGTAAGGCCTCTAGACCTGACCACGGATAGGGGATTCGGACCACACGCAATATTTCTGAGCAATTCAAGAAAGGAAGGTGTGGTGGGTAGAGGGAGACCTACGAAGAGTGAAGAGACGAGAGACTGAGCTCTTCGGTTCGAGGAAGAACTATGAAAAGATTGTGTTTTGATCGCAGGAAATAGAGACTAACTCAGGAGAAGGAGAGTAACCTTCGTCCCTATCTATGATTGATTCAGGAGAAGGAGGGTAACCTTCGTTCCTATCTATTTATGTGTTGGGAAAAGGAGAGTAACCTTCATCCCTAACTTTCATTGAGCCGGAGAAAAGATTCAATCTCAAAGCATCGTGGCCTAGCTCGGGGGTGGCCAGTGGTAAATCCATTAGGAGTGACTAAGCCTATGGTTGGGTGGAAATGATCACCCTTTTCAGTAGTCGCATCACATCGCCTAGTTCTGATAAGTGTTTTCATACCTTATGCATCGAAATGGGACAATATATGAATGCATGTGTTTATCTATTTATAGATGGTTTCTGTATTGAATGGTTAAGTTATGTGTATGCACTTATTTCCTTGTGAATGCATGCTTCTGATTGATCATATATGTGCCCAGATTAGCCCTCAAAGTGTCGTGGGACGTAAACCAATAGGGAATCCGAGATGGAAAGTATTGCATCTATCAGGCCTTGTCCATTTGAAGAGGATATATCCTTCAGACTCATTTTTGTGCAACCGGGATATCATGCCCAAGTCCTTAACACTTTCATGATGAAGCTCAAGAAGGATAGCGAGAATTAAGTCTCAAAAGGGAAGATCCTTTCATTTGGAAGACGAGCGGACAGAATCCGTTCGAGAGGACCCATATGCCCAACACCTAGGAACCTTAGGCTAATCCTAAGGGATCCAAACCCTTTTGGCTTCGGAGCTCTGGAAGTTTAGGACTTCGGAGAATTGTCGACCCTATTAGTCATAAATTGTCTGAAGGTAACCTAGAGATTCAGTTACCGGCAATTTAACCAGCTATAGACGGTTTCCCTAGTGGTTAGATGAACCTCTCTTACCAACTAAACCAGGATCCAACTCCCCATGGTGAAGTAGCGTGAATCGTCGATCAATAAGGTTCGGGAGTCCCCTCAGTCATTGGATCTACACTGAGATAACTTCGGTGAAGTTCTACTCCGAGAGGATGGAGATGCTATAAACAATATTACCAACTTAACGAGAACTGTGACCTCAAAAAGAGAACTCTAGCCCAAAAAACTCATATTTTTGCATAAAAAACATAAAAATCAACCCCAAATCAAAAAGTGGCGCTACCAGTAGCACCATATTTTCAAACGGGGTCGAAATTACAACATTTTTCAAGCATGACCTTCAAAACTCATACAATAACTTAGAAAAACCTTAAAATTAACACCTAAATGAAAAAGTGACGATAACTAAAGCAAAAAGTTTTTTCTAAACGTTAAATTATGGCTTATTTCAACCTAATTAAAATAGTGGTTTTGAAAATAGAACCCTATGCAAAAACAAAAAAATGAATAAAATATGGTCACTTAAAAATTTATTTACTAACATTTTTTTCTTCTTAAATTTACATTGAAAAATAAATAAAAACCAATGAAAAAACTAAAAAAACAAAAAACTAAATTAAAAAATATATTTTAAAAAAATCTAAAATTCAAAAAAATTGTAAAAACCCTAAACTAAAACATTATATTAAAAAATTTAAAGAAAAACAAAATTG
>SNQJ01S0030619.1:77196-88319 GCA_010110895.2 Picea sitchensis | reverse complement strand
AATCTGCTCTGTCAATCTCTCCAATGTTGTATATTTCTCCTATGTTTGTGGGTGGGACCTGTCATTAACTATAAATGAATGCACCATGTTCTTTATCCTCACATTTGACTTGATAGTATGCGCCCAATTGAGATGACCTTGTCCAATGATTAAACAAGAAATGATGGCTGCACAACAAGAATCATATTCACACCTCAACAGATTCAAAAATTATGTTGGCCAATGGAAACATTAGATGTCAAACAAGAAGACTTTTAATTTGCAATCCTTCAGGTCTTTGACCTGTAGTAGATTCTCAAGCATACAGAGTCCTGTAGCATGATGACAGTAGAAATTATTGGCATTGACATACCAGGTAATGATCAACATTATATATATATATAAATAAATATCAGTTGCATATTACCAGGAAACAGTCTTTTGTGCGGACTCCATACAAAACTATATTTCAAACGTCCTATTTAGAGGAAATTCCAATGTTATGAAGGAGTTTCAACTTTCCACCTATTCCTCATGGAAGTACACTAGGTATGCATTGTCATAGTATTTTTATAAGTCATCATCATGGTAGCGTCGATGAGGTGGATGGTAAATTGACTTGGCACTGGACAAGACTAGAGAGAAAATAAGCCAAGCCCAAGGAGGGAAGTTTCAAACGAATGTATCTGCATCAAGAAAGTGGAATTCAATATCACCAGGAATCTATGATGTCACTTGTAAATGCTCCAAGTGAGATAGAAGCCATCCAAGCAACGACCTTACTTAGTCAACCATCATTTTATGGAAAAAAAAATGTTACAAGAACATGCAGTGGGACTTTCTATTGTACGTCTTTATGAAATAACCATGAAAGGTCCTAATTGAACCGATCCTTTTAAAAGGAGGAGTTAGGCATGCTTGAATTGTGGATATGTGGATTGAAGATTTCTTCCACGCTACCCGAGGTGTGTATAAAGGTGGCAACATGCACCTAAAGATCGAATCAACTACCTGTACAATTAAGGGCTTACCAAGTCAACATCATTAGAAGTGAGCTTCAAATTTGATAATAGATGTCATGGGTGTGGCCAAGGGTTTGCAATCCTGCATCTGGAACTTCTCTAGAATCTTGAAGGCGTACTTCCCTTTCCCAAGGAAGTTATTTTGGACCTTGCCAAATAGAAAATAATGCAGTAGACCAATATCCTTCATGTGAAATTCACTCGACAACTTTTACTTGCATCGCATAATTAGCTTCTCTAAACTATCTGCAATGATCAAATTATACACATATAGAGCCAAGACAACCAAATCACTTTTAACATGCAGATAATAGAGATTTGGATTGGAAATAGTCTTGGTGAACCCCAAGTTTAGTAGAAAGTCTTCAATCCTAACCCATAAAGGGATTTTCTAAACCTGCAAAAATGGGTGTCGTGCCACTTCAAAACCTCTGGGCTGTGTTACCCTTCAAAATGTGGCATTTTATCCAGTAGGAAGAGTGGCATTTTGTAGGAGTTACACTCAATATTTCAAGCAACATATTTGTGGTATACTTCCTGAGGACAATTGCAGCAAGAGAAGTATTGTAGGCCCATCAATGAACAGCTTTATGTCTGATCGACCTCAGATGGATCTTGATACACCTTATTCTGGTCCAATATTCTTTCTCAGTTGCTGCTACTGATGAGTTTAAATGTGAAGTTAAGGCACAATTGCTCCAGCCCCCTTCAAAGACTCTCACAAGATATATGGTCGTGATAATGAACTGTGTTATATACTGAGATCATGAAAGAAGCAACTACATAGGTAATTGATTGTGGTCTCATGAAGGACGGATCATTAGCAGGTCTTTTCTAGCAGATAGGACTTTGATATATTGTTGCCAACTTGGAGATAAATCTATTGTTCGAGGGTGTTTTTGTAAGGACTACTCTCATCTTAAGTTGTGGATCCAATATGCTTAGTACATAACAGCTTCATTTGATAATTTGTTACATGATAGATGGATTGAGAGTGACTCTAGAAGACCATGCATGTCAGCAGTCTGAGCCTTTGTTACAGATATAAAGCGAATGACTGTCCCATAAGAAGAGATATGGAATAGTCATGGCTGCATTCAGCCACATATCTGCAAATAGTGAGAAGATCTGCTAACAGGACTCAGAGTGATACACATTCTTCTAGTAGAAAGGTATATCTGAACCTGGAGATTAAAATTTAAAAATGACCTTTATATGGTATCATGTAGACAACTATGCCTTTAACAAAGTGCTTCAGTGGAATGGAACTTTTCTTCTTTCAGATCGGTCAAGCATCAAGGGCTTTTGAGTATTTCAGATCGATTAAGCTTTTAGGGCTTCCTGGACATCATGAAAGTTCGAATGAATATCAGTTCAGCATGCAGGATTTGAATGAAGATGATGAATGATGATTTACTGGAGCACAGAGAGGATCGATGAGGATCGCTGAGGTGTTCAACAATTTTCTGGTTTATTTCGAAGGTCAGGAATTTCCTATTCCTAATTTCGATTCTGTTAATTGTAGATAAATAAATCAGAAAAACACAGGAGTAATAAAACAACCTCAAAGGGAAGAAGAATAAAGAGAAAACATAATATCATTTGGTGTTTGAAACGAGATCGTGGATGGTATGGTATTCCAATCTGTTTGGGAGATTTATTTTCCACGATGGCTTCATGGGTAGTATCTCGAATTAAGCACATATGGCCATTTTCAAGAAACAAGACCGACGACTTAAAGGTTTCAGATGGTCTTGTGCGGTCCCTGCCAGTTCGTGAATCGACCAAAAAATTTGTCTTTGCTCTTCGAGATCCTTATTATCGCTCCTCTGTTGTTTATTTGTTGGCTGTTGAACGTTTTTCAGAACGATCTGCATCCGATGCCGAATGTTTAGTTAGAGAAATCAAGCCAAAGGTTCTGGTCGCGGAGATAGGACCTTCGGCATTGGATGATGTTAGAGAAGAAGAAAACAATTTGAATGGAGATGAGACTTTCTCTGTGCCAACCCCATGGCTAGGAGTGCTCAAGGGTTGTTTTCTGGAGAGAATAATTTTAAGCAAATATGAAAGTAGGGCTGGCTCACAAATTTTGCAGACAATTTTTGGAACAGGATTTTATGGTCATGTTTTGGATGCAAAACAAGCTGCTCAAGAAAATCATTCCCCATTCCTTATTCTTGAAACTCCACACAGAAATGGTCAAGGCAGTGAATTGAACACCAGCAGTGCACATGATTCCAACCAGGAGGGACCAAATAAAAGTACCATAGCACCTTTGGCAGAGATATCTCAGGTCAGTGGCCTTTTCAGAAAAACTACACCATTACCAGGTGATATGGTTTCAAGTGTCCCCATGACTTCACATAGGCATAACTTGGCCAGTTCACTTGACTCTTTTGATCTAAAGGCTTTAACCTCATCAATGGCGTTTTCATTGCAAAATTATTTGGCACTGGATTCAGGATCAAATTGTGCTCCCACTGCAAGTTCTACCTCTTCTTTTGCAGGTTATGAGTTCCGTGATGAGGATCAAATTCCTGCGTTTGTGCATTCTTTCTATTCCTTACTTGTAGTTTTGCATGATATGTTTAATAATCTTCCTGCCATAGACAGGGCATTAGTTTGTGCTCGAAAAATGCTTCTTGAGGTGGAGAAAGGCAAAGAGGTGGATTGTGAAGTGTTATCTCATGTTATTAAGTTTCGGATTGTTGTTGAGGGACTCAGAGTTGCTCTAAATTTGAAGGCATGTTGTCCCCTTAAGAAAGAGAAGAATATTATGAAAGATTCAAACTTCTATGAGCTTCCTTATGAAGATAAGTGCCATGCTCTATTTTCCCAAGCTCTGAAAAGACAGGCTAGAGATTTTGGCACAGTAGTTGCCATTGTGGACGCCAGTAGTTTGGCTGGAATCAGAAATTATTGGAATACTTCTTTGCCCCGAGAGGTGGCCGACTTAGCTGACAATTGTTTTATATCTGATACTTTAGATGATGCTTCTGAAGGGGACGATCCAAAGAGAAGAAATGTTCTTGTAGAAAAACCTGTAGTAGCAGTTGGTGCAGGAGCAGCAACTGTTCTGGGTGTAACTTCATTTTCAAAAATTGTTCCAGTTTCAACTATAGTGAAGATGGTCACCTTTAAATTTCCTAGTATTATGAAACTTGGCCTACTGCAAACAAAGAGAAATGAAGTTGTTGCATTAGGAAAAAATTTCACTCCTGCAAAACTTCTAGCTCCAGCTTCTAAGGGAGTTATTCCTGGGAAAATAGGTTTTGTTTCTGGGGTTCATGTTCCTGCTACTGTGAAGACAGCAGTTGCTGCAGAAAAGCTTCGAGCAGCAACTCATAGTGTTATAGCAGTTGCTGAACGGTCGAGCTTGTCAGCTATGAGAACAGACTTTTATGGCATCATGCAAAAAAGACATGGAAAGGCAACTGGAGGTACTCCTTAGATAGTCTTTGGTGGTAGCATTTTGGCTTGTACAAGGATTTTAGCTTTTGGAGATGGAATAGAGTGTGCTATTGAATCTGCTCATGCAATGCCTACAATAGCCCGCCTAGGACGTGGCCTTGAAAAGTTGCGACATGCATCCCAAGCTGTGCATCAGATGGATTCTGCACAGGCATGAGAAGCAGTTTACAATTCTTTGCATAATCTTCATAACAAGAAATGATCTGTCTAAATATATTCTTACTTTAGATTACCGTGATACTGAAACAAAGCTTCATTCTTTGTTAAATGTGCACATAATTCATACTCTAGAGCAAGCTATATATATGGTCAGGTGGGGAAAGTCGGATAAAATGGATGTAAGGGATTAAAGTTAAACTATTGCAGCAATGGTTTCCAACATTGGAGTATATTAAATATGTCAGATACTAGCAATATACGAGGCTTAGAATTGATATTGAGAAAGCATGAAGTGACAATAAACTTGTTTTTACATGCTCCTGAAGGTCTCTGAAACTCATGTGACAACAGAGATATCTGGCACTTTTGGGTATGGTGCTTCAGAATATGTTGTGACATATATAGTGTCTGATAAGGCATAGGTGTTTATAATAATGGAGTGGTGCTTTTGGAATTACTTTCCACCTCTGGCAAAAAGTCTCTGGAACCATCATTTTCTTGCTATGGGAATATATTCAACATCATTGCTTGAGCATGCATGCTTGCTAACGAAGGCAGAGAACATGAGGTTTTCACCCCTGGCTTATGGGACACAGGGCCTCATGAAGATCTAATAGAATCACTTCACCTTGCTATCATGTCTGTTGTAGATATACTTTCATCTTGGCCTTCTATAAGGCAAGTTGTGAAGCGTTTACTTTCAGCTTGGTCTTCTATGAGACAAGTTGTGAAGTGTTTAAAATAATTACAGCTTCCTCCAGTGAGCTAGTCATGCCCTTTCAATTTTTTTTTTACTAGTATCAAATTCAAGGTCGAGAGTCCAGTCTTTTCAATTCTAATCCATTCATGCTCTTCCCCAAACTTTGGCTTTATTTTATTCAAATGACTGGAGCAGATGCTTTAAATATTTGAAAGCTCATTCACCAGTTTTTTTAACATCATAATACTTGGTCATGCTTACTGACTATAGTACCTTGCACATGTAATTAGTCAAAATTAGGAGCAATCTATTCTTCCTGTTTGGTGTTACAATTATCAGAGGGTTTCTTTCAGTGTTTTTATTCTCCCACACTGTCTATGATTTTGAATTGCCAAAGAAAACACACTATAAGGGCGCAACTGTTCACAAGTTGATGTCCATCCCATTTTTTCCCTTTATATAATGGTTAATAAATGAAAAGTTGTTGTCGTTTGGATATGTGAGGTCTCATGTGGATATGCTTCTACTGTTAAGCCTATTGACCCATAGGCTTTTGATCGTATATAAAAACATACATATGAATTCTCAGCTTAGGAATTATGAGGTTGGATGTGCTTCTACTATTAAGCCTGTTGACCCATAGGCTTTTGATCCTATATAAAAACATACATATGAATTCTCAGCTTAGGAATTATGAGGTTGCATCAGACTAGATTTCTCTTTATTTGTGTGCAAGCTGCAATGTCAAATTAAATGGAAAACATACATATGAATTCTCATCTTAGGAATTATAAGGTTGCATCAGACTAGATTTCTCTTTATTTTCGTGCAAGTTGCAATGTCAAATCAAATCGATCAATCACATTTCTTAGTGAACTCTAATACTTTAGACAAAAATCCTTAATCACCACTGTGGCCCTTTGGATCAACTTCGATTAGTTTGAGGGGTATGTTTTCTGAGTGTTAAAATTTAAAGCAGCTGCAAGAGCCATTCTCCGGGAGGATGGAAAAGACCCTAGATGAGATCTAGGGCCCCCAGTGCACTCCTGGGGATTTGGTATGGGACCAAACAGTCAGTGCCATCGAAAAAGACCCTTGTTAGGGCCCCCAGTATATGACTGGGGTTCTTGGTCTGGGACCAAGTAGAAAAAGACCCTTGTTAGGGCCCCCAGTATATGATTGGGGTTCTTTGTCTGGGACCAAGCAATTAAAAGCCCCTAAATATGTTTAGGGCCCCTGGACATGGTCCAGGGTACCCATGCCTGGGGCATGGGTTGATCCTTGGTCTTGTACCTTGGTGGATAAGACCCCTGAGAGGGCCTCCAGTATATGACTGGGATTCTTGGTCTGGGACCAAGCAGTGAAGACCTCTGAGAGGGCCCCCATTACATGACTGGGGTTCTTGGTCTGGGACCAAGTAGTTAAAGTCCCTAGATATGTCTAGGGCCCCTGGAAATGTCCAGGGTACCCATGCCTGGGGGCATGGGTTGATCCTTGATATTATACCTTGGTGGATAAGACCCCATAGATGTTCTGGGGCCACCTAGTCCTTGATCAGGTGTTTGTTGGTATGTGTCCTCCTTGAAGGTAGGCATGAGCACACGAGAGATGTATCCCATATGCAGTGATGATAAAATTAAATAGGGTCACTTTGAGAATGAATGGACAAGTATTGCCACCCAGTTACCCAGTCACCCTTGCCCAAACCCTCTTCACCCTTGCTTGTGTTTATTTGGGGTTTTGTATTAAGGGTCAATGTGAAAATATTAATTAAAAGTTTAATTTATAACATGTTTAATTAATATTTATATTAATTAAATATGTTAATTTCTTAATATCACTTTAATTATTATCTTTTCAATTACCCCTAGTCTAACCCCTAGCCTAGTATAAAAAGAGATCTACCCTCCTCATTTTATACACACATTCTATTATGCTCTCCAAAGGTGAGTGAATCTCTCCTTCTTGTTGTGGCCCTCCTCTTGCAACAACTATTGGAGTATTTTTGTGGATTGACTCGGCCCTTGAGGATATTTTTTTGTGGTGTGGATCGCCCCCCCCTTGAGGCTACTCCTTTGTTTTTCTGATTTATTTATCTACAATTAACATAATCGAAATTAGGAATAGGAAACTCCTGACCTTCGAAATAAACTAGAAAACTACAGAACACCTCAACGATCCTCTCCGTGCTCCAGTAAATCATCATTCATCATCTTCATTAAAATCCTACATGCTCAACTGATATTCATTCGAACTTTCATGATGTTCAGGAAGCCCTAAATGCTTAACCGATATGAAATACTCAAAAGCCCTTAATGCTTGACCGATCTGAAATACTTCTTCTTACATTCACTAACTTCTCCTGAACTTCTCCTTGCATTCATGAACTTCTTAGTGGAATGGAAATTTTCCTGTATGGTACTTTTCTTCTTACATTCATGAACTTCTTTGGATTATTGAAATTTGATTTACCTTAGGTTGACTTGTTAATTGTGTCTGCATTATGAACATTTTGTATCAAGCAACTTACTATAGCTATTTATGAATCATCCATCTTATTGCATGGAAAGTTGGAAACCAAACTAGTCTTTCTCTTGTTCGAGTGGAACCCATCAAATTCCACCTCCCTTGGTGTCCCTTCACTATAAAAAGTCTATCATGCAAGCTACTGGAATGATGATAAAACTAATGATAATGGGTACTTTGCTGAAGACCCCAGTTGATGACCCTAAATTGATCTTTTGGTTAAGAATCCATATCCATATGTAAGATGTTGAAGAACCTAGTTTGGTCTATTATGTTTGCTAAGGATTCATATCCCTGTGTAAGAGGTTTATAATCTTTGTGGAAACCCATCTAATTCCTGGTTTTTTTCTGCCAAACTAGTAGGAGATCTTGAATAATGTTGCTGATTAGCACCTGTTATCACTCTAGGAGTCTTTCTAGGTTGTGATTCGAAAGATCTTGGTAACTTAATCAAGAACTCAATAATGTATGTAGAAAGTGGATCAAATTGAATACCTCACACTTCAATTCAATATAGATTTGGATAAATCAGGACAAGGCAAGGCCACCAAAAGAATATTGTTCAGAAAACTATAATTGCAATGGATGAAAGAAACTAATCATATCAACAATATCACATCTATGAGCCATACATGTGACAAGCCGAATATAACTAGCAGTAGGAAGTGTGAATCTTGTTTATGTATGCAGAGATAATAAGACAATCATCAATCATAATATAAACATGAAATGAACAGAAGTCCAAGTTCACAATAGCAAAGATGAAAGACAGGAAAAGGGACTAAACAACATTCAATGGCAGAAACTTATCATTCCTTGATATATAAAAAAGGTTAAGATTCAAAAGAGTACAAATGAGAATTCAAGTTCCAACCTCGTCCCTCTTGCCTCAATGGGCTTAAATAACATTTATAAAATAGTTATCAGATCCTAAAGGAATGGATCAAATGCCTACAAAATCGCCTAATCAAATCAATTACAAATATTCACGATATAGATTGTATTTCTAAGGGATAGGTATCCCATTCAAATTCCCAAAACTTAGCTCCTCTTGAGCTACCTCGTGGTTGTAGAAAATCCTCAATGGATCTTAGCTAACACCTGGAGTCATGAGTCATCACCTTCAGAGCTGAAAAGGAAGTCAAACTTGACCAAACTTCCTTTGCATTAAAGACAGGCTAGTTTGCAGCGCAGAGTAAAGGCAAAAGACTGATAGCGCTACCAAATTCCTATAGGAGACTGACTTCAAACTAATGCATCAAAAATATTTGAGAAACTATCTTGGAGGCTAGAAAGGCTACTTTAGGCTAAGAATGCCACTACAAATCATGATCATACTGGTAAAAAACAAAGTTCATCACTTTAAACACTACTTGTACCTCCCTCTTATAATGAAGATTAAAGACTATATATGAAACTTCATATGTTTAAGATAAACATAGAACATTTCTGAACATTCCATATAGCTAACTAATGTTCCAAAACTGAAGAGAAGGCTCTGCAAAACTTTTTTCATAAACATATTCATTCTAAACCTTGTTATACCATCAATCACAGGCATATCAAAACAGAGTATGTAATGATGATGGATTCCTGCACCTTGAGATTTTCCTGGTGATTTCCCAAACTGTATCGTACTCCTCTGTAAGTGATTTAAACTCACATAAAAAAAAAATCTGATTTCCTACCTTCTACTCCCATAGAGCCAAAACCATCACATATGATAATCAAAAGAACAAAAACCTTGTTCAGCAATCCTAGAGCAAAATTCTGGAAAAATAAATTCATGATACAATATGTATTTCCTCATCTCTATGGAGAGATTCTTCATGATTCTCTAAGATTAGGGATTTCTCTATATCATCCTTTGGTATCTCAATGATCTTCCAATAAATGTACGCATTTGCAAACCTTGTAACAATGGTTGGGCATTTTAATTTAGATTAAAGGATTTCCACTGTCTTGGCCTATCCTTTAAGTTTTATATTAGCCTACCAGTCATATTTTATTAAATAAACCTGTGCATCAACAAGTTTCCCACATGTATGACCTCTACCTTCTTTGCATAGGATTCAAACCCTCAGCAAGGAAATGAAACATGCATTGTAACAAGATTCATCCCAAAAAACTATACTCCAGTTCCTGCATAGACACAGAGTAGACATGCATTATTTGGGGTCCTGATTGCATCTCCATGGACAAGTTTCCATCGAGTTTCTTCTTGGGTTTCATCGTGTGTCTCCAATGATTGTAGTTTGAAATATATCGATACAAGGTTCTCATCGTAATCATTGCTACCATCCCGGAAAGGAACAAAACAATCATTAACGAGTTTATAATAGATAACAAGTGGATTTGATCATCTTTCATGAGAAGATATGTATCCCATCGAGAATCCCATTTTATAGATCTTTCCTTGAACGCCATATCATAAAAAAATATAATTTCTTTACCCTTGTCAACTTCTGTGGACTATTGGTTTGTGAAACACAATGCTTGGTGTTTGGGTTGCAGGTTGTCAATATCCTTTCACATCTCTCAACTTGAAGCTACCTTAAATTGACTATTTCTATTTGAGTAACACCCACAAGAAGAGCCAGAAGGCATTTATAGATAGGACCAAATTCTTTCATCAAAACAACACGAACTGAACCATTCACAATTTTTTTCTGAACTCATGCTTCGAGAAGTTCAAAACTCTATGATTTCTCGAGCGCTCGATATCCCTATGGACCTTTATCGTAACGAGCTGGGATACCATACATGCATCCAAATTAACGAACGTGAGCCTCTTCCCATGTAATGATGAGAATCTTTCTGCAACCCATACATCAATCGGAGAACCAGGAATCACAAAGAAGTTTCCAGTATCGAGCTTACTGTACATCATTGAAAGAGTATAGTCTGGAAACACCACAACATCTGTAAATTCCCTTGACAAAAACTAGACACCTGCAAAACCTTTTGGCACCTATATCTTCTCAGATATTGAAAGTTTTTCACCAGTTGCTTGACACTAAAAACATTCAGGTCTGAATCACCTTAGAAACAACTTTATCACTGTGTCCTTGAGCCTATATCTTTCATTTTTCCTTCTGAACTCCTTTTGTTGATGGCGCCATCGATCCTATTATTTTCCCACCTGTAGCTTCCCCTTGTCTACGTTTGTTGACTACTGCTCCAATACCAAGCATGCACTTTACTCTTGTTGAGCGCTTGGCTTTAGTGACTTATGTGTTGACTATGTTTGACATCTGGACTTGGAG
>SNQJ01S0030619.1:64122-77146 GCA_010110895.2 Picea sitchensis | reverse complement strand
GAACCTAGTTTGGTCTATTATGTTTGCTAAGGATTCATATCCCTGTGTAAGAGGTTTAGAATCTATGTGGAAACCCATCTAATTCCTGGTTTTTTTCTGCCAAACTAGTAGGAGAGCTTGAATAATGTTGTTGATTGGCACCTATTATCATTCCAGGAGTCTTTCTAGGTTGTGATTCGAAATATCTTGGTAACTTAATCAAGAACTCAATAATGTATGTAGAAAATGGATCAAAGTGAATACCTCACACTTCAATTCAATATAGATTTGGATAAATCAGGACAAGGCAAGGCCACCAAAAGAATATTGTTCAGAAATCTATAATTGCAAAGGATGAAAGAAACTGATCATATCAACAATATCACATCTATGAACCATACATGTGATAGGCCAAATATAACTAGCAGTAGGAAGTGTGAATCTTGTTTATTTATGCAGAGATAATAAGACAATCATCAATCATAATATAAACATGAAATGAACAGAAGTCCAAGTTCACAATAACAGATATGAAAGACAGGAAAAGGGACTAAACAACATTCAATGGCAGAAACTTATCATTCCTTGATATATTAAAAAGGTTAAGATTCAAAAGAGTACAAATGAGAATTCAAGTTCCAACCGCTTCCCTCTTGCTTCTATGGGCTTAAATAACATTTATAAAATAGTTATCAGATCCTAAAGGAATGGATCAAATGCCTACAAAATCTCCTAATCAAATCAATTACAAATATTCAGGATATAGATCATGTTTCTAAGGGATAGGTATCCCATTCGAATTCCCAAAAATTAGCTCCTCCTGAGCTACCTCGTGGATGTAGAAAATATTCAATGGATCTTAGATAACACCTGGAATCATGAGTCATCACCTTCGGAGATGAAAAGGAAGTCAAAATTGACCAAACTTCCTTTGCGTTAAAGATAGGCTAGTTTGCAGCGCAGAGTAAAGGCAAAAGACTGATAGCGCTACCAACTTCCTATAGGAGACTGAATTCAAATTAATGCATCAAAAATATTTGAGAAACTGTCTTGGAGGCTGGAAAGGCTGCTTTAGGCTAAGCATGCCACTGCAGATCATGATCATACTAGTATAAAACAAATTTCATCACTTTAAACACTACTTATACCTCCCTCTTATAATGAAGATTAAAGGCTATATATGAAACTTCATATGTTTAAGATAAACATAGAACATTTCTGAAGATGCCATATAGCTAACTGATGTTATAAAACTGAAGAGAAGGCTCTGCAAAACTTCTGTCATAAACATATTCATTCTAAACCTTGTTATACCATCAATCTCAGACATATCAAAACATAGTTTGTAATGATAATGGATTCCCACACCTTGACATTTTCCTGGGGATTTCCCAAACTGTATCGTACTCCTCTGTAAGTGATTTAAACCAAACATGCATTGTAACAAGTGTCATCCCAAAAAACTATACTCCAGTTCCTGCACAGACACAGAGTAGACTTGCATTATTTGGGGGCCTACGTGAACGTGCTAAATTCTGATAACTCTATTGTTGTTTGGTGATGAGGGTGTCTTATAGCTTCTCATTTTTTCTTCAGTATTTTTCTGCTTGTACTCCTTACTCAGAATTCCCGTTCATGGCGATAGAGATACTTAATTCCACCCATATTTACCATCATTTTATGGTATCTTGCTTGTTTGGATATACACCAAAGTCTATCTTGGAATTGAAGGTGATGTTGGGCCCTGCATTTGTCTTTATTGTGTAGAGAAATTCTATAGCTGGATTCCTCACAAGTATTCTGAGGAGGATAGGGAAATTCAAATTTTGTTAACGACGGAGGAGGATTTGTTGATTCCCCCATTGGTCTTAATTAGATTCAGACCATGGGTGGAGTAAATTTAAGCAATGACAATCAAGGAATGAGCCTGTTGGGTATAAAGTTAGCAGGAAAGCCCAAATGGTTTTAGCTCCCTCTTTGTGGATGACATACTAATCTTCTATGATGGCTTGAAGAGGGATGCAAACATATTAACGGAGGGGCACACACTCTTCAAATTAGCAACGAGTATGATCATAATTATAGTAAGAATTACTCCAGGCAAAAATCAACAATTAAACATCTTCAGACCCTCTAGTCTGTCACTAGTTCCTTGCCTGGAGTTGTTTGTTTGCTTCATAGGTCTTGATATTGATATTGTATTTTTTTTTAAATACCTACAAAACCGTCACTATTGCGATGTCTTGGACTCTCTTCATGTCTCTCTTGCCACCTCCAGGACGTCACTCTTTCCACATCCAAGAGTGTCACTCCCATAGCAATCACGTCGGAGATGATACCTCATCTCGTCGGTCTTGCCACCTCCACAACATCTCTCTTGCCACCTTCAAAACATCTCTCTTGCCACCTTCAGGATGTCTCTCTTGCCACCTTTGAAATGTCTCTCTTGCCACATTTAGAATGTCTCTCTTGCCACCTTTGAAACATCTCTCTTGCCACCTTCAATACGTCTCTCTTGCCACCTTCAAGAAGTCTCTCTTGCCACCTTTGAAACATCACTCTTGCCACATTTAACACATCGCTCTTGCCACCTTCAAGACGTCTCTCTTGCCACGTCCAAGACGTCGGTCTTGTCAAGACCTAGACGTTGGTCTTACGACGTTTATATGGGGGTTGAACAATCAAATTCATGATGACACGTGGTGTCATAGAATGTCGCAATATAGATGAACACTCTGTCGTTGGAAAAGCGATGTCCTGTGAAACGATGTTTGAGGGGGTCCGATGTTTGTCGTTCTTCCGACAATATAAAGTGGCAATTACGTCGAACGCGCCATCGAAATTTGACCCAGATGCACTAGTGATAAGACCATTTCCAAGTCGTTTAAGTAAGAGTACCTTGAGCCATTGAGATCAATATACCACTTCGCAACAACCCCTATAAGAGTGCATTGAAAAATGAACAACTGGACATATTTGTCCTTCAACGAGTTTGACAAGCACCATAAATGAAAAGTCGTCACATGATCACCCGGATCTTCGTCAAGATTTCCCTCAAATTACGAAATATCTGAAGGAAACTTAGTTGGCATGGGGGGACAATGTGGATCATGAAAAATTGGGTCGTTCAGTAATCTTGACAAGTCTGGTAGATGTAGAGTTTCCAGAAAAGGTAGTTTCAGTTGTGAACTATTTACAAGAAAAGAGGGCCCTAGAGTTTGATTAGCACCAGGTTGCCAGGAAAAGTTGGACTATTGGCCATGGTTTTGGTAAAAACCATGGCCTTGACTAGCATGAGGTAACTACATCTGTTGGGGTATCATCGATTGATTCTCAAAATTGGACAACATAGCTTGTGCAGGGATGTCTCCCTGCATTGTGTTCCAAGGACCTTGGAAGGGAATGCCCCCAGCCGATTCGACGAGCATGGGTACGGATCCTTGCCCAGGGTTCCATTGAGTATGGAAATGTTTTCCCCCATCCAACATCCCTTGCGACGGAACTGATCCCTGCCAAGGATTCCAAAGACCTTGTGTGGAGAAAATTCCAGTCGTTGCTCCCTATGAAGGAATAGTACCTCGCACTGGGTTTTGTTGACCAAATTTGGGGTTTCCCCCAATCGATATAGTAGCCGAAGAAAAATCGTTGTTCCCAAATGCACCAAACAAAGAGAACTACATAGATCCCACTGACATTGTATAAGATGAAGGTTCTAAAAATCCTCCACCAAAGAAGCTATAATTAGCGTTTGGCTCGATCGACTGCTGAAAAGCACCACTGAGCTAAGGGGACAGAGGAGGTATATGAACTCCACCATAAGGGATAGCATTAAAAGGGACATAAGTTCCCTCGGTTGACCCTTGCACGAGAGTGTTCGATCTCCTTGCCCCCATACCCATGGTCTGTAAGGTAGAATAAGTAAGAACCAAGCTTGTATCAAAGTCAGGAATCCCATATGAGAAGGGAGGGCCTGTTGCACTCTGAGTAAAAAAAAAAGTGGTTGAATTCGATAAAGGTATCGAACCATTATCCGAAGTTGAGGGAGTCGAGACCATTGTGGCCCTGACTGGCGAAGGTGGGAGAGGAGGTAAGATGCCCCCTGAAGTAGTGGCCAAAACGAGAGTATCATTACTCTCGGATGAAGTAGCATCATTAAATTCCATTGTCACCCATAGGAATAGATAGATCTCAAAAGATATCACCTCGGGAGGGACAATCTGAATCAATATCAGCGTCGACAAGTCGATAATCAGAGGGTTGGCTGGCCTGAGACCCTTTGTCTCGAGGTCAAAAATGGTAGGTTCCTTCGAAGTCAAAAAGTATCCTCTTAGAGCAGGCTCAAGCATAATCTCCTACAGCCCAGTCGCTTCAAACGAATCTTCTTGATCAAGTCTTCACCTCAATGGTGGAAGAGGTGGCTCCAAAATAACCAGCGACAGGCCCTGAAGCCTTCATGACTGACCAAGCTATTGATATTCCACTTTTTTAAATGATCAAATGACACAGTAAGTCTTGACTAGCGTATAACACAAAGAACACACTAAAAGATTCCTGAAGATAAATCAAGAAGTCGATTATTTAGTGGGAAAGATGGTTATGCCAATCAACACCAGAGAAACTAATCAGTCCAAGCACAACTCGAACATGAAAGCACCCTTCGGGAATACTCTGCAAAGTGTGATCCAACGTCCGCCTTGGTACCATGGTATACCCCTGTAGTCACCTGTGTAAGTCTGTAAAATATGGGAAACTAGGTTGCCATCTCGCAGTCAGTTACTAGGAGGGTATAGTCAACACTTGGGCAGATCGTAATGAGTTGGATAACAAGTCTCAATCCCTTCAAGGGTATCAAAATAAAATGATATGGAATACAAATGAGGATCTCAAACAGATTTGAGGTCCATGAAGCTCCGTAGGAAAATGAAATTGGTATTGTTTCTGAGAAATACTTTCAATATACAATCCCCACTACGTTCAGTCCAACTTTAGAGGGGTTATCTCCTTTGCCTTTCCTCACGTGACCTCGTGTTTATCCCTTGTGTTGGAGGGGGGTCCCAGATAACTCTTACGACACTGGACTTAAAGTGCTCCCCAACTCAGAATTCAGTGTTTGTTTTAAAATGGACTTGAAGAGTTTCCTCCTCACAACTAATTCAAGGCCCTAAAACCCTAAACTAGTTTGTGAACCCTACAAACAAAAAAGTATAATGTATTTTAGATTAGGTGTTATTTTTAAGGCTTGATTTACACAAAAGGTACGGTAGTGAAACTGATGGTGTTATGAAGAGATGAATAAAGAAGAGAACTTTAAAGTACTTGAAAGAAAAATTACTTCAAAATGAAAAGCAAAGCTTGTAAACAAATCTTTGAAAATTCAACTTTTCTATATGATATTTCAAGATCTTGTAAATGAAGAAATCCTAAAACTTGCTTTCACTTGACTACAAACTACTTATGTTTTAGGAAATTGAAAAGAAATTGGAAATGAAGACTCTTTTTATTTTTGTAAAAAAAAACCTTGACTACTTTACCAAACTGAAAGCAAGAAAATAAATTCTCTTTTTTATTTTTTATTTTTTTGAACTGCTTTTAATGAGAAAAAAATGAAGTAAACTTTTTGTTTTTTCAAAGCAAGAAATAGGGACAAAGATAAAACTGAAAACAAGACTTGACATATTGCTTAAAACCTTTTAGGGAAAAGACAATAAGACTAAGGAAACAAGTAAACTGGAACCTATACCTAGGCTATGGCCACAAACAAAGACTCTAGCTAAATCAAGAAATCCATGAGAAGTCTGAACTTGTATTAGGAAAGAGGCAAACTCCCTCAAGTTATTAAAAGTACTTTCATGAAACAGAGATGCAGGTTGTTGCATTAGCATCCAGTGTATGTATGTGAGTTGTCTATTGTGTCAAGCATGTATGTACGCGGGATGACCCTTAACGGGATGCGTACACCTCTGAGTATTTTCAAAAATAAAAAGACAAGACAAACTTACAGGGTAGGGAAAGATGGTATGCACCTTGCAGGTGACCAGAACCCCTTGACAGACTTAGTAAACATGACTGAAACTCAAAAGGAATACAAAAACCAATCAATCAACCCAAAACCCCTTAAAAAACCCTAGAGAGATCCCCAATATGGTCTCCAGTTATGCTAGCGGGAAAATCCCCCCTTTAACTATACCAGGGTTTAATATATAGACAGAGTGAATGACCATATAAAAGTAAATCTAGTTTCTACTCTACCCCAAACATACCAAAATAAATGAAAAGAAATCAATAGAAGAGAAGATCTCTAATTGTACGTTTTATCCCATGTCTGGTGATGATCTCCTCAAGCTCTATAGTTCCAAAGACTGCAAGTCTCCTCCCAAGGTTGACATGCATCCAAAACTAGGCAAACAAGAACTACAAGCATGCTACTTCTATTCATAAATTAGGGTTAGATATCAAATGCTATGTATAAATAAAATAAAATACACAAAACGTCATCGTTTGGGACAGGGAAAAGAGATTATTTTATTCATCAAATAAATATTGAAACTTACAATATGTGTCGGCCACCGTTCTGCGAACCTGGTTTGGGGTCCTATTTATAATGCTCCAAGTGCACCTTCAATAGGCCTCTTCTCTCAATATTCTGATCACCTCAAAGGAAGGGAATGGATTGAATGGAAGAAGAAGGGGTTGAAGAGGGAATGTTGAGGCAGTGACTCACAAAAGGTAGCAAAATCTTGGGCAAGGAACGGAAGTGAAATTGGGTAGAGTTTCAATGTTCTTATGCTTTTTTTTGAAATGAGACCCCAACACCTCCTTTTATATGACAAAAGGATGGTTATTCGGTTGGGGGACGAGCTATAGTAGGTGAATTAGTTGGGAAACCTCCAATAGCCCGTGAAATTCACCAAATTCCTCACAACTTTTTAATTTTTACAACTTTTACAAGCATACGCGAGTTGTTTAGTGTGCAACAAGTGTATGTACGTGGGTTGTCTAGCATGCAACAAGCATATGTAAGTGGGATGTAATGGTGCAGTGGTGCAACAAGCGTATGTACATGCTCTAAAAATGGTTTTTTAAGTAGATCTTCTCAGCAACTATTTGGAAAATTATGCAAGTAAAAGGGCCAATACCATGTATGCATGAGTAGATCATTTTAGGGCTATAACATCTGGTACCAGTCAAAACTAGGGTTTCACTTTCTAGAGGCTCTGGACATTGAAAAGGTGCACTCAAGATGCCAAGTGATGTGCTAGGCTAGGGCGCACTTACCTAGGTGGTTTTTAGTTAGAAATTCCCTTCCAATAAAAAGCCCTAATTTTCTTGTACGTCAACAATGACATTTTTGGTTACCCAATGAAAGGTGCTCTATTCAGTTCAACTCTGTTTCCATGTTAAATTTAGATATGTTATTAAGTTCTTTTCAATTTACTAGAGCATAACAACATAAACAAGATCATTGAAAGAAACACAATCACAAGGTACACAACATTTTATCCTGGGAAATCCTCATGGGGGAGAAAACCCAACAAAAATTCCTCAATAATAGATTGCCAATACGATGCCAAGAATAAAGACCAAAACACTAAATAATATCCAAGACTGAACATGCGCCTCTCTCTCCTTCTTCTTGCAACTGCAACTACCTCCAAAAGATGAGAACTTTTTAAGTGAGTGAGTGAATGAATGAATGAGGTTCCATATTCACTTATGTATACTAGCTGAGGAGATGCTAGAGTCATGTCTCTTCACCAAGAAGGGTCTACTTCTTCCAAGAGTGGTTAACACCACTTTAATAAACCCTAGGGGTCGACTTCTCAAATACCACTATATAAGTATGGTTTTACCAATCCACAAAAGGGGATTTGGTCATACATAAGTCCCGACATGATCAATACACAAAAGCGGATTTGATCTACATGATAATAACTCAATTTTAATTAGAATATTCTTCACAATTACAATATTTCAACAATAAGTTCGCCCTAAAACTTCAAATCAAACAAAAGAAAATAAAGAAACAGTAGAGGTTCTTTACAAAGTGAAAGATAAAATGAATATTTAACCCAACCAAACACAATTAACAGAGACCCTGAAGAGTTCAAGAAGTCCTAAGAATCACAAAGCTTCTTGTCAAGAAAGAAAACGTCTTTTTTTTTAAACCTTCCAAAACACAGAGACATGTGTTGTCCACAGGAAGTCTTTGTATGTACACGGGTTGTATACTATGCAGGCCACATATGTATGCGGGCTATATAGAGTATATGGCATGTACACCTCTGCAAAATTTCAAAAAGAAAATGTTTTGAATATCCAACTGGGCAGGGAAGGCTGGTAGGCACCTAGAAGGTGATTAGAGACCATAACTGACTCAATAAACTTGGAAAACTAAAAAATAAATTGAAAAAACCAAATCAAACCAAAATCTCCCAGTAAGACCCTAGAGAGACTCCCCAACAGATTCACCAACTCTTCTATGGGGAAAATCCCCTTATATTGGGTCTAAGGTGAAGGAAGAGCGCTAACTCCCTTATACGATTGTTCTACCCTTAAGCTACCCAAAAACCAACTAAACTAATCGATGAGAAAGAAAGGAAAGAGGGTTAATGAGTGCACCTTTAGTCCTTGTGGTTGGTGTTGACCTCTTTTGCTTTTTTCCGCCTCCCAGATCACGGGTCTCCTCCCAAAGATGACCTGTGAAAGGTTAGGAATACAATGAAACAACATATGCAATCTCTATTGATCACTTTAAAAGTTTAGTCATATATATAAATGCACAAATTGACAAAAGCATGTAAACATAGGGTTTTGGGACAAGAATGAACTCTTTTATTCAATTTCAAGACAAAAAGGATTACAACCTTTGTTGTGTTGATTTTTCAATAAGCTAGGTTAAGCATGTAATTCATTTCAATTTGCATTTGTCTTATCCATAAACAAGAATGTTGCAACAACCAAGATCACAAGAAGAAACACCATGCACAAGAACACAAGAAGTATCCTGGGAAACCCTTCTCAACAAGGGAAGAAAACCAAGCCAAATCCTTTGATATATTATTCAAGATAAATACCTTCACCATCAAGACAAACCCTAGCACACAAGAGGGTTCTTAAACCCTAGAACTCTAGCGCCCAAGAGAGGTGCACCCTTTTCCCAAAGAAGTGTACTTGCTAAAATTTCCAAACTCACATGAAATATATGATTCCACAATGGGGAATCTTCATTTACTTATATTAGACTTGTCCTATCAACAGAAGTGTCTATTGGCTCAATAGGGTCGACTTATCTAAGTCACATTATAATTATAATAATAATAATTATTATTATTATTAGAATTAATATTAACCATATTAATTATCTTTTACATTTATTATTAATCACATTAAGGTGGGGTTGACATGTACCCTTTACATAACAATTAGGGTTACAAGAAGGTCCGACTCTTGAACAATATATAGCAAAGGATATGATACACCCACTAGTGCTCATCCACTAGGGGCACATCCACAGGGATGTCATATCTTTGGTTCAATGCATTACACGGAAGAACCAGATCTTCATACGTTCACCTATGCTCGTCCATAGGCACGTCCACTCTACAGATCTTCTTTTCCATTGCCTCACACAGGAGAATCATATGGAGTCTTCTCGTCAACTCTACTTCTCAGAGGAGGCTAATACATCATCTTCATTTCTGTTCACATAACGATGCACCCAACACTTTGGGATTTCACACATTCACCTTGTTCTCAACCACAGGAACGTCTAACTCAACATATATCCTTTCCCACTAGATAATCACCTGGAGTTCTTCTCAACTCTCTGAATGGAGGATGTCATCTCTACGTTCCTAGCTCTGTCTCGGGTAGGAACCATGTACCCTTCTTAGGTGCTTTCTCTCAGGTTTGTAAGATGAGATAAATGATCACATAGATGCAATGATTCACATCTCACATGTTTGTAAGATGGATAATGTCTCACATAGCTACATTCATCAACACTCCCTCTCAGCTAGGGAGGTATTCTTCATCATGCCAAGTCTCACATGGATGTACTCTGAATTTTGTTTTGGTTGGATTCATTGATCCAAAAATGATAGGTTTTACTGAAAAATTGCAAGTTAAGTTTAATGTACTTTATGCATTAGATCGATAAGAATGCGAAACACATAAAACTCTATAACTGGTTGCGAAATAATAATTATGACTTTTACTTGATGCTCATAAGTGATTAAAGAGTTCATCCATCAGAATTTTACTTCATGATTATAAGTGATTAAAGAGATCATCCATCATAAATAATGCTACAAATTAAGAGAAGATAAAAACAAACAAGAAAGAGAAGTAAACAATAGAACTTGTTAACGGAGTTCACCAATCTTTGGCTATGTCTCCGGGCCCACTTCCAAGTGGAGGACCTCTTTATTGCTCTTCAAATGCTCAAGTTCTCTTTACATTGGATCTTTGTTGTTACAAAAGAATTATGATTTGTTGTACAAGACCTCCTTGTTCAAATACATACATGTCTCATCAAACTCCTCTCAAAGAGATGACAAAAATGCTCTCAAAACATGAGAAAAGGCCAATTTTCACAAGATGCTCCTCAAAATCCCTGCATCAAAAAGTTACCCCTCAAGATCAAAAAAATTGGTTTATATATTTTTTAGTCTCAACAAGAGAATCCCAACTTCCCCTGAAGATCTGGTCTCTTTTTGGGATCAAATCCGCCTCCAAATGGCCAAAAAATCCTAAAAAATACATATTCTAGGCTAAACATTAGGCAAAAATCCACTCTGTAATTAAAAACAAATTAATCCCAAAAAGGGTTAGGTGCGCACGCAAACAATGGTCATATGGTGCTAATGTGGCCAAGCGCTAGCTCTTTGGGTTGTGCGCTGGTCCCTATCCCTTGAACTCCGGTCACATGTGCAATTTTAATGGGACCGCGCCCCTCCTGTTGCGCCTAACCCTTTGGTTATGGCTCCGAGTTATATGGTAGAGGGTGCCAAAATCCACACTTTGGTGGTAAAGGTTCAAGCGCCCATGCCCGATTCTTTTTGGTCATATACTGTAATAAAATCATGGGATGGGGCTATGCCCCAACCCCCTTTCCGCCCATACTTTAATAAAATGCAACATATATACATTGTTTTGGGCCTGGTTAAACAAGTCCTACATTTGGATCGTTGGTAATGGACCATTCCTCAAAGGGCTAGATCCTATCAGCAGGTCACGGGTTCCATTCTCATGAGTTACACAATTTTTACACAAAGCCACCATCCAATGACGGGGTGCCATGTGGTAGTCCACGCCTGAGCCACATTGCACCTCCACCTTAACTTAAACATATGCCATGTGCCTGGTAACTATTGGTCCACACCTTTAGAACCTGCCCAATCACATGTCGTCACATGTCTCTGCCACATCAATCTAATGAAGTAGCTTGGTGATTTCATGCTAACGTCAGCATTAACTTTTTGCCAGTTTGACCTTTGACTTTTTAGTTGTTTGAGAATCTGATCAGAGTGTGATAACTCTCGCATACGAAGCTTGTTTGAGAAAGTAAATATATGACCGGAATCAATGCAACGAGCCGGCCACAATGGAATTAGTTTCATTCAATTCCGAGAAATTTCATTTTTGAGCATTTTCTCGACCTGGGGAGCCTCCTCGATCATTCCTCCCCACTTGGAAGCTTTTGGACAACCAAAAGTCTAATTTTACTCAGGTAATAAGTGAGGGTACTTCCCCCCCACTTGTCCTGTATCATCCATTATTTCTGGTGGTTCAATGATCACCTGACTAATCACAACAAACATAAAAACTGAGATAACATTGTTTATCAAAGTAATCATCTCATTTACTGCACAATCATCTACATTCTTTGTCACATTTTGTATCCATACACCACTGAATAGTAGAAAAATAAATAACAATGTTGAATATGCAAATGAGAATGACAAAACATGCTTCCCCTTCTGAACATGAACAATAAACAAAGTATGCAACTGAACCTCATGTTGTACTTCTTGTGACACTTCATGATTGTTAGAAACATATTGAACCATCTCATGTTTAGCATCACTAACTTCATGTTTTGTTACAGACATAAGTGTTAAACTTTTGCTTTCATTTACCATTCTTTTTAACTGCCCTGTAGTTGCAAAAGATCTATCAGTTTTCATGCGATGAGCACAAACAATGTACTCTTTCCCATCTTTCTTGAAGAAATATTTATTTTCCTCCCTGTAGAATATGGATTTTCTATCATAAAGGTATGGGCTTCCCAAGACAATTCCGCATATGTCTAGTGGAACTATATCAAGCTCTACTTCATCAACATAATTAGAATTGCAAACTTAATTTTACATTGCTTGGTTGCTTGCAAATTATTATCACCACATATCCATCCCAATGGATATGGTCTAGGATGTGGCTTAGTTTCAAGTCCCAAATTATTTACAACCTCTTCACTAATTAGATTGACTTGTGATACACTGTCTACAAGAGTATCAACTTTAACATTATTTGTTATGACCCTTATGTGGAAAATTTCACCCCTTTTACACTCATCATTTACTACATATGAATTAGAAGAGCTAGTACTTGCAACTGAATTTATACCTCGGATTTCCATAGCTACAAATTTTGTCTCATCACCGGAGTCTGATCCTAGATCCACTTGGACTGTCGCAGATGTGGTATTATTTCTTCCTTGGTTGGCATAATTCTTTGGCTTCAACTCAGGATGTAAGATCCAACAATGATATTCATCATGGCCTACCTTCTTCCAATGCTTGCAAGTAGGATTATCCTTTCTTGTTTTGGTTGTCTTCTTCTCTTTCTCTCTTCTTTTCCCTGAATCCTTTATTTGCCAAGTATCTATAGAAACACTATCACTAACATTTCCTTTACTTGATTCAATGTGAATGGCTTGTACACATACTTCATCAAAGTTAGAAGGATTTAACATAAGAATAGTGTGCTTGAGATAAGAATGTAAACCACCAATATATTTTAGGAGTGTCTCTTGTGTATATAA
>SNQJ01S0030619.1:29239-57984 GCA_010110895.2 Picea sitchensis | reverse complement strand
ATATTAACCAAATTAATTATCTTTTACATTTATTATTAATCACATTAAGGTGGGGCTGACATGTACCCTTTACATAACAATTAGGGTTACAGGCAGGTCTAACTCTTGAACAATATATAGCAAAGGATATGATACACCCACTAGTGCTCATCCACTAGGGGCATATCCATAGGGATGGCATATATATGGTTCACTGCATTACAAAAAAGAACCAGATCTTCACACGTTCACATGTTCTCGTCCACAGACACGTCCACTCTATAGATCTTCTTTTCCCACTGCCTCACACAAGAGAATCATATGGAGTCTTCTCGCCAACTCTACTTCTCAGAGGAGGCTAATAAATCATCTTCATTTCTATTCACATAATGATGCACCCAACACTTTTGGATTTCACACGTTCACCTTGTGCTCAGCCACAGGCACGTCTAACTCAACAAATCGCCTTTCCCACTGGATAATCATCTGGAGTTCTTCTCAACTCTATGAATGGAGGAGGTCATCTCTACATTCCTAGATTTGTCTTAGGTAGGAACCACATACATTTCTTAGGGGATTTATCTCAGGTTTGTAAGATGAGATAAAGACTCACATAACTGCAATGATCCACATTTCACAGGTTTGTAAGCTGGAGATTGTCTCACATAGTTGCATTCATCAACATGCTAGAAATCGCTCCACGGACCAAGTCCAGGATCCTCTTTCATGGCTACAAGTGAATCAATCCCACATCAACTTATCACAACCAACATATCACCAAGGGAAGGGCGAAGGGTTTCATAAGGAGAAAGGTTGGAGGGGAAGGTTGAGGCTAAAACTCAAAATAGGATGCAAAACTTGGGCTAAGAAGGGGAAGGGATTTTGGCAGAGTTTTCTTATTCTCTTTCTTATGTTCATAAATGACTCCCCAAGACTTATTTTTATATGAGAAAACTATGGTTATTCAGTTCGGGGATGGGATACAAGGGGTAAAATGGTTAGGAAATCATCCATAGCCCGTAAACTCCATCGAATTTCGAGCAATTTTATATTTTTTGCAACTTTTGGAGGTAAACGTAGGCTAACTAGCATGCAACACGCATATGTACGTGGGTTAAATAGCATGCAACACACATGTGTACGTGAGCTATTAGTGCAACATGGTGTGTACACTATCCAAAAAATGGTTTTTTAAAAGGAAGCCTCAATAGTATTTTGGCAAAGTATGTAAATGGAAGGGCCAATGTCTTGTATGCACAGATAAGGCATTTTGGACTATAACAATTGAGAAATTGTTTTCCTCGCAATTTAAGACTAGGAATATTTTTTTTATTACTTATCAACAACTAGACCAAGCATGCCGAGCGATCTATTTAGTGTTTCCTTACCAAGATAGTAGTTCTACAAAGAATGTGTTGTGACATGGTGTGGTTGGGTGTCTATACTCAAATTAATACGCACAATGTATTTTGTAATATCACTTATGATACCATAACTCTCAGACTTAGGTCCATTACGTAGAGCCAATGATTTCCTCATTCCTTCATATTTTGGTTGCATGTCAAAAGAGTCATAGAGATCAGCATAGGTAGTTTCTGGGAGCATTGGCAGGGTATTTGGCGTAATATTTATACACGTTTATCTCTCTTATTTACCCTAACAAATATTCGATACCCACTGCATTAAAACACATATTTCTTCCACCAGTGAAAGGACAGAGTGGTCCATTGCAGTAGTAGTAATTCTCTCATTCCTAGGGGATAGACTCTCATTCCTAGTGGATAGACTAGTTGATTTCTATGCTACTTTTGACAATACCCTCTTTCTTATTTTCTCTCAAATCTTAGGTTTCTAGTTATATTATCCTTCTATATTTGTTGGTATGCATATTAAACCATATAGAATCTTGTATCTTGTATGGGATATATATTTTTCTAAATGGGCTACTTGAAATTAAATGACTATAGGTTTTACATTGTTGTGTTAATAGAAAAATTGCTTCCTTATTTGAGAGAGAGCTAAGTTAAAATCTCGGGTGTACCATTTCCGCTTCCCAAAATTTAAAGTGCAATGATGTTACTGATAAAATAAATAAATAGAGAGGAAGCCACTTCCATGGCTGAGAAACTAAGAAATATATAAGAAATAAACAAACTGAACTCGATTGACCCATCCTATACATATGTAAGGTAGTTGTAGACTTAATTTTGTGTAGGTTATGGATACAAATATTTAAAATAAGGTTATTTCATTATTGTTATACCCAAATTCTAGGGATAACTAAGGAGATGATGTCTCGAGGCCCTCAGGTTGCATATATGGAGTACCAAGAGACAACTTGACCAACAGTGTCCACTTGCACATATATAGACTCGTCGCATCACCACAGCTCCAAGTTCATCACAACGGTATCCACCACATCAATTGGCCTCCAGAAGACATTGGGTCTTGCTCCAGGAGGTAAAAGTCAGGTATTATGGTGAGTGTTATTTCAATATTTCATGCATTTGAGTTTTTTACATCTATTACTACTTTTGATTATGTAACGTTTTCTTGGACAATATGCTCTTTGCCCTATTTCACTTTGGTGGTTGACATTGCACCCTAGTAAGTGGGTCACCCTTAGGGATAATTTTGTTAATGGTAGTTCCTCTTGATGATTCATCGTGTCATTCTCGAACATACTTGTCACATTCTACACTTAATCCCATAATCTCCTTATCTTTTGGGATTTTCCGGTGTACTGACCCAAGAAGGGGTTGTCCCTCATTTCATGGGAAGAAGGGGATGAAGGCCCAGAGGCTTGTAGCTAGAAAAAGATAAAGGCAAAACCATTAAACTTCTATATTATCACCCAGGGATATCAAGTGTTGTAATAGATATTGGAAATTTCCGAACTTAAACACTTTCTCCCAAATTTCTCAGCTATCCACCGAAGGCCAAGTAACAAGACAACGCACACAAAAATCCAAAGACAGAATCCACGAGAAGACCCGGAAAAAGTGTGCTACATGCCCAAAAATTGCACAAATAGCACTAGCCGAGCTCTATTTCGGAGATTCGGCTGACTTAGAGTTTTAAATGAATGAGCTTCTCCTCTTTTACTCTGAAAACCCGAAAGTCGAGACTCCAGTCCAATACACGAGTCACTAAAGCCAAACGCAAGTGCATAGCCATTTCACTCTATGGATCTCATTGATGAGCTGTGTAACCATTTTAAAGACTCAAATCCGCAGTATACTCACGCAGGAGGGTTTGGAGGAGTTATTGTGAACAATCGTGTTGTGATACCTATTCCCTTTGGAACTCTGGACGGAGATTTGACAATCTTTATTGGTGACTGGTATACAAGGAGTCACAAAGATTTGTGAGCAGCCCTTGATGTTGGAAAGGACCTTGGAATGCCTGATGGAGTGCTCTTTAATGGGAAAGGGCTCTACCATTACAATAATTCGGTCCCCAGTGGTGTTGAGTGTGAGACATTCAATGTTCAGCCTGGGAAAACCTATCACATCAGGGTACACAATGTAGGGATTTCAACTTCTTTGAACTTCAGAATCCAGAATCATAATATTCTTCTTGTGGAGACAGAAGGGTCCTATGCATCACAACCAAATTACACGAACTTGGATATTCATGTTGGTCAGTCTTACTCATTCCTGGTAACAATGGACCAGAATGCAAGCAGTGATTATTACATGGTGGCAAGTGCTCGCTTTGTTAATACCACTATTTGGTCCAATGTCACGGGTGTGGCGATACTGCATTATTCCAATTCTAAAGGTAAGGCAAAAGGCTCTCTTCGAGATGGTCTGGATGATTACTATGACAAGTACTTCTCTATGAACCAGGGAAGATCTATCAGGTGGAATGTATATGCCAGGGATGCTAGGCCTAATCCACAAGGGTCTTTCAAATATGGACAGATCAATGTCACTTAGGTCTTTGTGTTGAAAAACAAGACACTAGAGTTGATCAATGGGAAACGACGTTGCACTTTGAATGGGATCTCTTACCAAGCTCTTGCACCTCCACTTAAGCTTGTTGATCGTTATAATCTAACCGGAGTCTTCAAACTTGATTTTCTGAATGCACCAATGAATAGGCCACCAAAGCTTGATACCTTGATAATTAATGGCACCTATAGAGGATTCATGGAAATCATTCTACAGAATAATGATACAATTGTCCAAAGCTATCACATGGATGGCTATGCTTTTTTCGTTGTCGGGATGGACTATGGGGATTGGACTGAAAACAACAGAGGAACTTACAACAAATGGGATGGAGTTGCTTGTTCCACAGCACAGGTTTTCCCCAATGCCTGGACAACAATTCTAGTATCTCTTGATAATGTTGGCATGTGGAATCTCCATGCTGAAAACCTAGATGCCTGGTATCTAGGTCAGGAAACATATGTAAGGGTTGTGAATCCGGAGATCAATAACAAAACTGAGTTGCCTCTGCCCAGCAATGCTCTTTACTGTGGTGCCCTCTCGCGCATGTAGAAGCCACAGTCCCATTCAAACAATGAAAAAGTGTCGGGTTCATCTATCAATGCTAGTATAGTTACATTGTTAGGTGGCTTTCTGATTTTCTGGGGAATATTTTACAGCTAAACTATCCTGCCCCATAGAAATCCTTGTCCACTTGCAAAGATAGTTGGGGATTTCTCTAGAGTGTAAAGATAGGTCAGTGAGATTCAAATTTCATATTTGTAGCAAAGACTACTACAATTCATTTAAAGAGGCATTTCAAGGAGCAGACCAACGTCAAAGGACTTGTTCCAGATTTTCAGTAGAACCGATTCCCCATTCGATCATTTGTGTTGCAGAGATTATGAAATTATGATATGGCTTCCAAGTGAATTTATTGTTTTCACAGTAGACATTCCCTTTACAAGGACCTCCCAACGGTTTGTAAAGCAATGACATCCGGCATTAAAGTTCAATCATACAAAGGGATCATCCATACACCACTTGTCAAAGTTATTAGTAACGGTTTAAAGAAGTTGGCAGAGCATCTGGCAGTTGCAGAATTCCAAGAAGGCAAACTGTTTCCATGCTTCTCAAAACAAAAAGAGATTTATTTTAGATTATTTCTTTTAAAGACTGAGTTATGTAACAGATTGAGAGGGTGAGATTAGTTAAATAATTGTTGGAGGACGCTGAAAAGAGGGGGGCTAGGGGAAACCTCTTTTGGGAGAGAGCTCCTTTTGAAATGATGAGTTATTTTGAAAACCCGGAATGGAGTAATACAGACGACGTGTTCACTTGATATTGTGAGATTCATCACAGTCGATTCTTTCAGTATGTTCTTTCTGTTGTCATTGTCATATTGTTTATCTCTTCATTTTTTCAACTGAGTTAAAATTTGTTTGGAATTCATTTTATATGCTCCTTACACATAGTTGATATATATGTGTTGTGTTTCTATGGTGACTGGTCAGAATTCACTCAAGATAAGTGCTCTGCATCTAGTTATCAGCCTTCAGTCTTTTTTCCTCTAAAGTTGTAGTGAAAATTCATCCTTGATAGATGCTTTCACTGTGATGGCCTTTTCCTTTTCTTTTTCTGCTACTATATCATGATTATCAATTGTTGAAAGATAGACTTACCTTGCCTCATTTTCCACAAGTAATACGATCACTGCTATTATCTCTTTTCTTTGGTTTTCACTTGACTCCATCGCCCAATAGGTCTTTTCAAATCTGTGCAACCCCCAACCTTATTAAAAATATTCTTTGATAAGAAATCTGACCTTCTTATAGTGATTACTGAATATTCTTGAGTAAAGAGCCCTTGGCCATTGAAAGAACTCTCTCTGAGTGTATTAGGTCAGAAGTACACTCTAAATCAATTTTCAGGGATTGGCTTGTCGTAACCCAAGTCAAGCTCCGAATAACAAATATTTTTTTTCTTTTAAAAATGTGCTAAGGCTTGGCTCTATTACAGCCTAGAGTCAACTCTTGCGACAACATCAAGGATAATGAAACTTCTCTAAAAAAAAAAGTGATGGGACCTGCGAAAGAATAACTAATAACCAATGCCAACCAGAGAAGGGCATGTGTGGGAATTGTTTTTATTTCTTAGGTAGAATCCCCACACATGTTTCCAACTTGGGGAATCATGATGTGACCAGGGTAGATTCAAGGTGGTAACAATTTTTATTTCTTAGGTCGAAGCCCCACCTTGGCTTCAACCTAGAAACATCCTAAAAGAATTAAAGTCAATAAATGGGCTTGGAAAAAGGTTGGATCGAAAACGAAGGTGCAACACACCCTCTACAAAGGCACCCATAAGTGAGACACTACAACCCATTGTATGTCGTGAAACCCATGCCCAAAAGTACTCACATCATCCATGACACCTCATATACATGACTTAGAAGGAGGCCCCCCTTGGGAAACACCCCTAAACTTGAGGTATAATTCACCCAACAAGTCATTTTTTCAACCCTCCCATACCTAAACTTGGAAAATTGCATAGGGTATTTGAGCATTGGTTTATTTTAATGAGGTAGTTTGGATGTACATGCTTATATGGATAGCTTATTTATTTGATTTAATCATCATGATGCTTTGACTTGATATCCTTGGAGGGTGTATCCATTTATTTTTGCAGGACCCAACTAGTGGACAATTTTGGAGGAACAAACCTAGTTTGGCCTTCCATGGGGATTGAAGCCCAAAGGTTGGATGCCAAGGGCCCACATGTTGGATCATAGAGAAATTCCTTTCAAGTCCTAGAGGACACCTTGGAGGATCTTACCCAACCCCTACATGCCAAATGATCTTCTTGAAAGAGGCAAAACATCACCTTCTTGGAGCTTGATGTCATACATGGACTAGGTTGTGGTGGTGATGTGACACTTGGCACTTTGATGAGTACCGGTGGCTTGATTTAGTGGAGATATCTCTTAGCGCCTTGGAATATGGCTTTAGGAATCCCAACGACCCTTATCCAATCTCAACGACCTGACTTAAAGTGCCAAAAGTTACCCAAAAGGAGGGTGACATCATGTTCTAGGGTTTTCTTTCATGTGAAAAAGTATGAATTAAATAATATTATTTTGTAAAGGGGAAATATTAGGGTTTTTGACCCCTTATCTTTTGGTTTACCCTAAAATATGTGGACAAACTATTTTTAGAACAATTTATATAAATAAAAATCATTTGCATCTCATTTTCATGATAACTCTCCCTCTTGTGAGAGGATACTTGGCTGAAATTTGTGCCTTACTTGGGAATTTATCCTCATCTCTCTTGGTTACATTCTCTTGCTATGGTTTTTCTTTGCTATTGGTGGAAAAAGTGATGCACTATCTCTCTTGGAGTCCTTTTCTTGCTTTATGGTGGATATTTCTTGGTTACTGAAGGAGTTTATCTTGTTTATGCTTGCACTAGGTAAGGAATCCATATTGTTGATTATTTTATTGGTTAAAAGTTTACTTTGATAATATTATTGGGGAGTATAAGTGCATACAACCCCACGAAAGCCATCATTTGTCTTGAAATAAGTTGTTGCACAAAGGAATACTAGGAGGAGTAAAAGGGTTTACACCCTCCTAGGGTTTTCCTTAGCTAGTTTTTCTTAAATTGGGGAGTAAAAGGGATTACACCCCCAAGGAGGTAGAACAACTAGATTTTTCTCTTTTAAAGACTCCATAAACTAATATTTAAAGGCACTAATCTCTTGCATTGGAGAAATAAATCATTGCATTGGGATACGTAGAACTACAAGATATTGGAAATGTTCAAGTTGAAATTTCTTCTACATGTTATAAGCATTATTGTGCCCTAAGGGAATCCTCTTTTATCCAAGCAATTTTCTATTGTAAAAAGTTTAATGCTACAACCATTAGGTCTGTAGTAAACCCTAAACACTTTCTTGAATAACTCTCAATTCAACCGTCAAAAGTTGCTAATATTTTTCCCTGACAATCTATTAATCCCAATGCACTTTTTGGGTGGATTACTTGCAAGTTTTGATGGTTGATTTTTCTTCTGTAACAATTTTTTTTCTATAGCCATAAGGCTGACTTGTATATCTGCAATACCTTTTTCTTACAACCTTGTTTCAATACTAAAGTTGCATGCTTTACTTGAGTTGTGCTAGTGTTTTCCTAGTTTGTCTCTTGCATTTTTGACATGACTTTTAGTGTCTTATATAGAATCTTTATTGATTGTTTATTTCTAATATATATATCTCTTAACTGATGAAAATAGGGACAACAAGATTAAATTGCTTTTCCACCTAACATATATCTCGTATAGTTGGATTTTCTTGTGTCTTGGACAGGTACTAACATCAACCGCATGTTCTTGAACTTCTTGGCAACCATTAACTACTACCAAGACTAGTTTCCAACCCTATTTCCATCTATAAACTTGACCTATAGGGGAATCCATTCATAAGTATCATTTTCCATCTCATTTCCCCCTAGGGTCACCCGAGATTCCCCCTTGAGGTTATCACTTCACCTCTAAAGTGGCGGTAATACATGTTTGAGGTGACAATGGGTAGGTTTTCTCTTAGTTGTCATAATATTGTGGTTTGCATCGGGATTTTCCCAACCTACAACTTGTGCGATAACAATGATCATGATGATAAAATCCAAATGAATACGTGCAATATTGCAGGCTCTCTATGTAGTAGTTATAAAGTTGTCTTATTGATGGTTGAGGCAATATTGAAATAGGAAGGAAGTGATAAATGTGCATCCTCCCCTTCAATTCTTTTATTTAAGCATGAAGGATATTTAAGTTTTATTATGTTTTTAAAATTATATTAGTATAATGATTTTTCACGGGTGGGATTTTTCATTATTATGTTTTTTGTAATTATATTAGTATAATAATTGTTCATGGAGGGGTTGATATATATAGCATTAATATAAAAATTTTGGAGGGGGTCATTCATAGAAAAACTTTACGAGGGGGTCATTAATAGAAAAACTTTATAAAGTTTTTCTATTAATATCCCCCCTCCACCCATATAATATATATATGTGTGTGTGTCTAATATTTTTATAATTTTTAACAAAAAATTATAAAAATATTATATATGTGTGTGTGTGTGGAGAGGGGCATTAATAGAAAAAAATTATAAAGTTTTTCTATTAATGCCCCCTCCACACACACACACACATATATATATATATATATATATATAATATTTTTATAATTTTTTGTGAAAAAAATATTAAAATAAATGTGATACTTTTAAAATTTATTTATTTATAACTTTTTATAATATTAATATATTTTTTTATCTGGATTGAAGCATTTGATGTGTGTCCTAAACTTTGACACGTTATTAAATGCATGAGAAAACACCATCATATGGCGCCTATTCAACAAACTACATGTGGGAGTCTTCATTAATTTTATTGAGTATAAGTTTTAGTGGAAAACAGGACAACTTAGTGTTTGAGGGATCCAATGACTTCTTCCTATAAATTTCCAATAACTCGTAAGTCTGTTTCTAATTTATGCATGTAGTAATCGTTTAAAAATCACCCTTTTTTTTGGTACACTAGGGATTTGAGACAGCTAGAAAGTTGCAGAAGAAAGATTGATTTGATCCAGTTAAAATAGTATGTTGGATTCCCAATTGGCGGTACCGTCAAACTCATCCGCTAACACAAAGAGATTTCTCTATTTTCAAATAGTTGTGCAATTGGTAGGGGTCTATGATGGTTGGATCCCCACGACATTCCTCTACATCAACCTATAACTATTGTTTACATGCAATTGTATATCAGAAGGAACTGAATATATTTATTGAAATGTTTACAACGTAGGGTTAAATATTGGGTTCAGGCATGCCTTTATAATTTATTTTATTATCCTTCCCTTTTACCTATTATTTAGAGGCCAAAGATTGACAGAGGACTCTACCTATTGGCCAAGTCTTGCTCTTGCATTTGCATTTGGCCTTTTCTAACAAATCATCTCGACATATTCTTCTTATTGGGTGGTTTTATCAATGAAGACGGGATCAGAAAATTCCAGTATTGTGGTGCAAGGCTGGTACTATATTTTCCTTCAACATGAGGCATGTGCCATTATTTTCTTATGGGTATTTATTTGTAGATCTATAGTGCTATGTAACACAATTCCTTACACACTAGCCACAACAATTCCCATGAAAATAAATAAAAAACAGCCATGAAAGCTTGAGGACACGGTTCAACAAAAGAACATAGAGGAAGGTACATATGTATGGCAATGGTTTTGTATATATTTAACTGGTAATTTGGTTTTAGATAGTTTACCGGGCTTTAAGACCAACACGGTATCTTCTTTCTCTAGTGAAGGGAAACACCATGAAGACCACTAGAAAAATTCCAACTCCGTACATGATACCTTCTTTCAACGCCATCTACATTGTCTCGTTAATTATAGCTCTTAAGTAAGTTGGACTAATATAGAGCTATGAGATGAAAGTTAAAAATAACAATGAAAGGTTTATATTTTCATGCATATACATTAAATGATATACTATTATTATATTAGTTAATTGTCAATTGTATATAGAGAATTATATTAATTTGTTATTTGAGTGGGCTTAATGGTTAAAAACATGTGTTTCCTCCTCATAGGTCACCAGTTCAAATTCAGAGGAGGGTAGGGTATGTGTACTTCCATAGACTTTAGTAGTCAAATCCTTGTGCAGGGGGTCTCTTGTCCCACAAAAAAGAAAGTCTAGTACACCCACAAGCAAGAGAGTCTCATACACTAATTTGGTGTTTGGCTTCTTAGTGATCTTACAATTATATATATATAGAGAGAGAAGAGTCTCATACACTAATTTGGTGCTGGCTTCTTAGTGATCTTACAATTATATCATATATATATATATATATATATATATATATATATATATATATATATAAAGTAGGCGTTATTTGGATTTCTTTTAAATGTTGTTTCCAGTTATTTGGATTTCTTTAAAATGTTGTTTCCATACTTGAAAAGCATTAAGAGAAGCCTTCTAAAATCATTAAAGTTTTGATGATTGTTATTTATTATATATTTTAGATAAAAAAAAAATTATAGTGATTTTAATTAATGTGAAATTTATTTTCTTAAGAACTTAAAATAATGGTAATACAAAATATTATATATTTCGTATTCTAAGAATATTTGTCATATGTTGAATAAGAGGTTTATATGTAATTAGATTTTTTCAAATAAAAATATGAATTTCAACTTATTAATATTGAATTTTTCTTATAAAATCCATTTTAAACCCCAAATTTATTCTAATATAGTAGACAAATGACAATTAGCTAATATTTTTACTCTTTGTTTTCTAAAATCTTTTTTTAATTATTTTTTCCCGATGGAAGAAATCACGGAAAACCCACCAGTACTTCCCCACATTTCATGGATGGTAAACAAGGTAAATTGTAATGTCCCTTTCCCCATGATTAATCCAACTAGGAGCAAATTAGTAGTATATATGTTCCATAGTCGAGAGGAAAAAAAAGGGAATAACACCTTTATTTGATGGAATTTAACCAAAAGTATAAAATGAAAGTGAGATTAGATATTAAAAGGGAGAAAAATGTGTTTTAAAGTGACTTAAGTAATTATTAAAGATAAAACTTAGGAAAAGTCACTTAATTAATTAAAATGAACGTGGAATTAGAGGAGGGTTGAGTATAAAGGAGGAAAAGTGACCTAATTCTATTATTATTGAGAATTGGCAACAAGAGGATAAGTCCAGGAACTTTTTGATGTTTTGTGGATTTCTGGAGGAAACCACCACCATTGATCGATTTCGGTGTTGAAAAACACACCCTAATCCATCGGAAGAATCACCCAGGTTCTTCGTCGGGCTTCATAGTACACGATTAGATCCTTCTTCAAGGATTCACATCGGTTACAAGTTCAGGATTCAGGAAGATTCAGATCCGATCTTATTGTAGCAGATCTGAGCTATATCCTTCTTGCATGCAACATATCCGAGCTTATTACAACATATACGAGCTATATCCTTCTTGCATGCAACAAATCCGAGCTTATTGCAGCATGTATGAGCTATATCCTTCTTGAATGCATTAGATCCGAGCTTCTTGCAACAGATCCGAGTTATATCTTTCTTGCATGCAACAGATTCAAGCTTATTTGAACTATATCCTTCTTGCATGCAACAGATCCGAGCTTATTGCAGCAGATCTAATCTATATCCTTTTTTCATGCAACATATCTAAGACAAATTCTTCTCACATGGAACATATCCGAGCTTATATCAATCATGCATAGGTATTCAACAGATCTGGGAGACATATTTCTTGCATGCAACAAATTTGAGTGGTATTTTCCTTGTATGCAACAAATATGAGCTGATATCTATCATAGGTTGGTATTTAGGTCAAATCAATTAATAAATATACTAGATATGTGGAGTTTACTTATTTTTATAATGTTTTGGATTGAGTTTTGGGTAATTGTAATCCAGTTTTTATTATTATTTCAATAAAATTATGTTATTGGATACCAGAATCACATGCATGCCTCACCAATTACATTAAGTCCTAAAAAAAATATCAGAAACCATCAAATCATATCATAAAAACTATCCAACATAAGAAGGGATATTTTAGTCGTATCAAAATGCTCTTCCTCTTAGCTTGTGAGGAGACTCTTGACTCGTGACTCCATGATTTCGGGAACATGTAAAGAGTATCCAGAAGGTAGAGGTTACATAGGGGGCAAGTACGTTCAATATTGTAGGGGTCACAGAAGAGACAAAAACATAGAAGAATACACCCCCTTCCACATCCACTTAGATACAGAAGGAGAAGCAGAGGAAAGAGATCATATTAGCTTAGATACAAAGGAAGAGATAAAGAGAGAGATGGGTGATAGAATTGACTCTTCGGAGGGAAGTGGGAAAGGCCCAGAGATCCCTTATGACAGTACCAAATCTATATTGAATGATATCGCTAGAGGATATCAGGACATGATGAATTCCATAACACATATGTAAATTAATTCACAGATGATCCAAAACAGCTTGGGCACGATTGGAGCAACCCTAGCAGGTGGATCGAGTGGTTCCATGGGACGCCAAGGAGGTGGAGCGATTGGTTCCAGTGGGAATCAAGCAGGGTCGAGTGGACATCAGTAAACCACTCGTACCTATACTTCATCAGGAAAAATTCCCAAGCCACTTTATCCGCAGTTTCAAGGAGGACAACATAATGGACAACCAGGAAAAGGGAAGACAGGACCAAGAGATCCATTCACAGAGTATAGGATATATTACTTGGCTCTAGGCCTGCAATTCCATGCTAATATGAGATTGATGGACTATTGTTTGACCAGATATCGAAACAATACCAAAGAGGCATAGAGGGGTAACATGCAGTCGCATAACCTAGATTTTATCAAGAAAGTTGGGAAACTGATGATCCCTTCTTTTGATGGATCTACTAGGTGTTCATCTTAGGAATGGGTGAAAAATCTTGACATGTACTTCAATCTTTATAATATGATAGAATCAAAAGTTATAAGCTTCACCACATTACACTTGGAGGGGGGATCCCATGAATGGTGGTATCATGGATTGGTGACCTAGGGTCACAATCGTATCAAATCCTACATGGAGTTCACTGAGATATTGATGGAGAGATTTTATCGGAGGGATCCAAAAATTCACTTCCGATACTTGAGACAGATGCAACATACTGAATAAGCCAAGTCCTTCATTGCATATTTCCAGAGGAAGGTCGTACTTTGTGACTGACATATATTAACATATATTGGTGATGCTCTTTACATAAGGGTTTATCGAACCATTGAGAGGTTGGGTGAAAGTCTTCAAACCTCGCACCCTACAAGATGTCATTCTACACACTAGAGATATGGGAGAATTAGTGTAGAAACCAAAACCCTTTGTTCCACACAAGGACAAGGACCAGAAAACCCCTCAAATGTAATGGAAGAGAAAAGAAAAACTTGATGATGAGACCAGGTGTGAGCTTATGAGGAAGAATTTTTGTTTCACTTGTAGGGAGGCATGGGTACCAAGACACATGTGCATGGGAAAGGGTAAGATGCACTACATTGAGGTGACATCATACTATGAGGAGGAAGAGGATATCAGACCCATACCAAACATTGGTTCTTCTATTTCAGAGGAGGAGCATGAACATGAGGAGGGACAAAATCTAGAGAAACTGTAGCCACGGGTAGGAAAACACTCATGTGAGAATACAAAACCATGAGTACCAGGTGTTATCACACTAATTTGCATTGGGTCTTTAGCCTTTAGTTTTAATTTTTTCCTAAGACTTTAGATTTTGATTTTTGATTTATCCCCTTAAAAGTGTGTTTGATTAGGTTCCCTTGATAAATAAAGGCTTAAGTCATGACTTATGTTTTGATCCTCACATAAATCTTTGACCCAGGACCGTTTTTCATGACTTATCTTTTGATTCCCTTCATGACTTGACACTAGGATCGACTCACTCCACGGTAAGCTTGACTTGACATGCCACCTTCCTCACTCATTCCCTCGTAGCCTTGCCTTGTTGGCCCCTTTTTCCTTTGCTTACTGGTCAAATCATTTTTTGAAAGGGAGCGCTTCCAACTCATCAGGAGTTTCTGTAGCGCGCTCCCTGTCCATCATATTTTACCATGATTTATGGTTATGGTGCTGAAGTCATCTCATCCTTGTTTTCAGTGCCATGGGTGGTTAAAATATGCTTTCGAGGTTTCATATTTCTGAGCTCTACTAACGGTTTTCGAATTTTGAAAAAAAATCAAATTGTTGCGATGCACAAACTACCAGTTTCGACCAGTTGGTAGTAGCGCTAATAGATCTGATGTTGAGGTGGATTCGAAGGGCCGAATTGCTCGTCATACTTTCCTGATATTTTGTTGAATCTTCGAGTTGTATTTATTCTCGAGGTATTCCGCGTTCTTTCCCCCTCTGCATATCAATTTCAAGGAGAAATTAGTACTCGGAATTTTGGTAGCTATTGTACCTGCATAGCTAGAGGAGATCTTTTCCTCGCACCATCTTATCATTTTTCCCTCCACTAAAACCTATATATACCACCACCTTTTTATTGGTTTTGATACATCTTCCCTCCATCGCTACTGAGCTCTTAGTGTCCAAGAAAGTCTTATCTTTTTCATGCACGGTGTGCTACCTAGAGACGCTACTCAAATGACGTTGTTTTTTCCCTTGTCTCCTCTGTCAGTTGAGTCAGGCTGTTTCGACCCAGTTTTCAAAGACATTCACAGAGTATCCCTTCATCGTATGTTTTTCCTTAGTGTTCATATCTGCACACAGTCAAGCGAGGGATTTTCACATCCAATCTTTCCTAAGCTAGCAACAAGTATGAATTAAGGAAAATTCTTATAAAGGGGCAGCCATTTTTCATTGAGGTCTGACCCTTTGATCCACCTGGTTATCACCACCGCATAGCCCTAAATATTTTAATCCTAAACTATGGAGACTCCTTAGAAGAAGAAGTCACACAAGGGAGGTAATGAGGTTAGAACTGAGCCTTTTTACATGCATCTATTCGAGGCAGAGCCCATGGCTAGAGAATTTTTTCGAAGGGTGGGATGCCTCACTTTCTTGCAAAGAGGTCATCCTGAGGTGACAAGGCAGTACATTTTGATGGTCTGAAGACCAAGGTAGGGGACCTAGAATTTAAGGTGTCTGAGACCTCTATTTCAGCTGCTATAGGGATCCCTATCACTGGTGAGAGCTGGTTTAAATCCATGGCCTTAGATACAGCCTATGCCAAATATTTCCTTAAGCCTGAATATCAAGCTGACAATCTTTCCAAAGGGGTACCTAGAAATCATCTAGTTGGGGAATTTGATAAAATATTGAGGATCATTCAGAGGTACTTTACATGTGAAGGGAGGTTCAATACACTATACCAGTACCATATAAGTCTTCTTCTACATTTTACTGTAAAAATTGAAATGAACATTCCCTTCTATTTGCTAAGGAGCATAGGCAAGATGTCAGACAGGGTTCAATCCAAGTCAAAGGATGTGGATACCAACATATTTCATTCTGAGTTGATTAGAATTTTGGTTTATGAAGAGCTTAGTAAGAAGGATATCTCATGGGAACATTTCATTATTTCTACCCACATGAAGTTGGACATAGCATATACTCCTCAGTCGCAGATAGCAAGCCCTTTGTCATCCACCAATGTTGCTCAAACAGGCACTAGCAAGAAAAGAAAGAGCATAGTTCCTATTCAAGATCAAGAGGCCATCAAGGAGGATGAAAGAACTAAGGAGGAGGCCTATCATTCTCCACAGAGAGACCTTTCACCCCCTCCTTCACCAGAGTTAGAAGAGGTCCCTTCCTCTACTAAGACTAAAACAAAGAAAGGGAAGAAGCTACACTTCTTCTCATCTCCTTCAATAGTCAACACCAAGGTCATAAGGTCTTTCACAAGGTCATCAACTCTTAAAGAGGCTGTTGAAGAACAGGTCCTACCAAAGGTCTCCATCCTAAAGAAGAAGAAATATAAAGGAAAAGGCATTAAGAAGCCTGCTGAGATAGAATAAGTAATCCCTGTGCAGCAGAAAGAAAAAGGCAGTAAGAAGCCTGTTGAGGTAGAAGAACAAATTCCTGTGCAATAGGAAAAGAAAGACATTAAAAATCATGTTGAGACTGCTCACATCACTACTCCACCTAACAGCTAGAAATTCAAAATATTAATTAGGCAACTTAGGGATGCTAGGAAGGAGGTGGCCCATTTGAAAGTAGAAGCCATGTCTGACAGGGTTAAGATGAAAGAACTGATGGATGGATACAACCACACTCTTGATCTAGCAATATTTGCAGCAAGAAGAGCCCAACCTCTTCATAGGCAGCTCAAGAACCTCTATAGGCAAAACAAATATTTTCAATCTTAGAACATAAAGCTCAAAGCCGAACTGTAATTGTTTCAAGATGAAATGGCTCAAAGAAAATTGAATGCATTGGTTGAATCTTCTATTGAAAAGGAGAAACCAACAGCCAAGGAGAGCATAGCTCTAGTGAAGAATCTTGTTATTGCTAAAGGCAATAATCTTGTTGTGCCAAAGGGAAGTCCTCCTTCTACAAGAAGGAGTGTCAAGTTAATGAAGTAACTAGTGAAAGGTGAGCTCCATTTTTTAAGATGGTCCCTTTTTGCAAAGATAAGTAATTGATGAAATACTACATATGCCACATATACAGGTTATAAGACTTCTAGTGCATACTGTTCAAAGTTTTGGGTTTTTGCAAAGAATTAATCCCTTAAATAGTAGTAGCACAGACATTCCATAGTTCTATGGCGCTACAAAATAGTCTATTTTTGATGTTCCACCAGTCTGCTACCTAAAACGCTGCTAAATCGCCTAAGACTAACGATGCTACTAATGCTCAAGGTTGCTACCAAATCTGTCAACATTCAAGTGAAGGTGTTGCGAATTATGATGGCATTGCCGAAATTTTAACAAAAGAGTAAATTATACAAGCGGGTGCTACCGAAAGTTTGACAGAATACACAGGCGGGCACTACTGAAATTATAACAGAGAGTGATACACAGGTGGGATCTACTGAAAGTTTAACAGAGGCACATAGGAAGGCACTACTGAAATTTTGACAGAGGCTGAATTTTTCACCTAAGACACACAAGCTCGACGCTACTCATTCGACTTACCTATTTTCGAGATTGCACTATAGAATCACTGGAAATTTGGTAAAGGTGCTACAAAGGCCCGCTACTCATAGGGCTACCAAATGATGCTACCAACAGATACCAAGAATCAAGGAGAGTCGAGTTAGCATCTTTATGAATAACTGATGATGTGGAGAATTGCAGAGACAACAACTGGCAGCATGATGACAATTACATTCCCCCTAAGGACACTTGGTAGGTAAGGAGTTGCGCATCAAAGAAAGAGAAAGTCAGTTCAAAGAGTGGTTGGATCAGTGACCAACATTTTCCCCTTTTATAGCATAGTTTTTAGTTTAATTTGTTAGATGAAATAACTTCTTGGAGATTTTCATGGGAAGAAGGCCAGCTCCCACCTCCAGCTGTTGCCTACCATTTTGTTATAAATAGATAGTCTAAATGCTTTATCAGGTTCAAATGGTTGAGCTAGGCTCCCTTATGCTGTAATATTTTGATGAAGTTATTACGAACTAGTTGTGTACTTGATTTGAGATATCTTGGTTAATAGAAATCAACTTTCTTATTCTAGCTTATTTGCCTCTGATGTTGAAGTATTCATGCTTGAATGATTCACATGGATTGTTGTAGTGATATTATGATGGATGTTTGATTATAATATTATTATGATTTTTCTTTAGTGTCCTTAAACTTTGAACTCAAGAATATATTATGTTGGAGTCTTTCTTCCTTAGTTTGCTTGCAGACCTGATCTTCATAGAAACTTTTACATTCTTCTCACCAAAGTCTTCCTTCTGTTCGCCTTTTACTCTCACTTACTGATTGAAGTTAGTCAAGACCTCGATTGCCCGTGCATGCTAGCCCTAATTTTTGAGTTAGAACATTATCATCCTGAGTCTATACCCATTTGACCCCTTAAAAAATCATTTACATTTACACATAACCTGATGGGTACTGGGCTTACCTTCCATGCAATCTGAAGGTGATTCCTAGTGCTAACATTCTTGGCATCATTGTCGGGGAATGAATTGAAGAAATTTCCTTGGGATTGAATGACAAAGCTTACTAGTTCTGAAGGTGCATTGGAACTCAGTATCTTGAAGATTGCAACTTCCACCTGGAGACTCCATTGTTTTAGTTATGGTTCCTAAATGTAGACATACGAGATCAAATCCACAACTACCTTTGGTTTTTCTTGAGGCTAACACAGAAAAGATAATAAAGAAGGGAAAAGCTTCTCATGAAAGTTTTTCTGCTGCTGCTATGAGTACTTCTGGTCAGTTTCCCGATTCCACTCTTAATACTCCATTTGTTATATCAAGTAATCCTTCTTTATCTTCTGTTGAAGTATCTAAGAATTTTGATTTTGAAAAGTTTCCTATTGAATATTCCTCCTTTGAAAATGATTTAAAAGAAGAAAACTTTGAAATTCTTTCTTCCCCCAACATTGTAAAGAGGTTCAGTCTTGAGAGTCTTGAAGATTTTCCTACTTTAGGCTTTTCTACCCCTCCCCCCGTAAAATTTTCTAAAGCCAAAGAAGAGGAAACCTCATCCCCTTTACAGACTTTACCATCTTCTTCCAAGACTCAACCTTTTGCTGTGAAAACTGAATTTTCCCCTTCATACATTCCTTTGTCTCCTAAACTGCAAACAGTCAAGTCTCCTTTTCCTCCTTGTTCTCCAAGAGTCCAAAATTCAATGGCAGGCGCTAAACCCCCTGTAAATAGGATGAATGCAATAGTGGCTTCAAGATATGTCCCCCTTGTCTTACATCAACCAACCCAAAAGGAAAATTCTGCCAAGGCTGTGACAGTTGGCAACAAAGAAAAAGAAACTCAAATCCCCCAAGTATTGATAAAAAATCCTATCCCTGAAGTCAAAGAGATCCTGAAATCCTCACCTCCTTTCAGTTTTGAAAATGAGATTCAAAAAATCAAGATCCATGTACCTTTTTTGGAATTGATTAAAAATGAAGAATTTAAAAAATATCTCTCCAAAATGTTACAACATGAATCTTCTTCAAGTTCCACTGATTCAATAAATCTGCAAGATGAAAAACCAGTAGTTATCTTAGGTCCTTTGATAGAAGATAGAGATGATTTGTCTCCCCCCTTCTATACATCATTGAACATACATGATAAGGTGTTGCATAATTGTTTGATGGACTCAGGGGCATCCCACAACCTCATGCCCAAAACTATTATGGATGAACTTGGATTATAAATCACAAAGACCTACGTTATATTCTTTTGACTCTAGGAAAGTGGAATGTCTAGGGGTCATTAAAGATCTGGCTATGACTTTATTTCAGCTGCCCATGAAAAGTGCAGTCATGGATATCGTGGTATTTGATGTTCCCCCCAAGTTTGGCATGCTCTTGTCAAGATCCTGGATTAAAATACTTGGGGGAACCTTGCAGATGGACCTATCATATGCTACTATTCCTGTGTTCAAGGGAGAGCATAGAAGACTTTACAGGGAGGCTTAGTTAGCTTACATTATCAGTGACGAAGAAAATCCCACTAATAATCCTATTTTTTTCTCTTGATACTGATTTGGGATCCAACATTTTGCAGCTCATTGATGCTCCTAAAACTCCTCTTGAAATCAGAAAAACATATGTCACCTGTGATTAAGAGTCTTCTCTAACCACCTCTGTTTGGAATATGTTCTTTGATGGAACCTCTTCTAGGGAAGGTGCTCGTGTTGGAGTGGTCTTTGTCTCACCTACTCAAGATACTATGTCTTTGTCACACAAACTAGAATTTGAAACTACTAATAATGTGGCAGAGTATGAAGCTCTTGTCTTGGGATTGAGGGCTGCCAAAGACATGCGAATTGAAGAGCTGTTAGTGTTTGAGGATGTTGAATTGATCGTCCATCAAATAAAAAATATTTATCAAACTAATCACCCTAGGCTTAGATCTTATAGAAATGAAGTGTGAAACTTAGTGGACAGTTTTTTTCTTAGCTTTTAACATTTCATTTATTCCAAGAGAAGAGAATGCCATGGTTGATTATTTGGCCGTATCAACAAGAAATTTTAGAGTCCCCTTACCACCTAAACTCAAGTATGATGTAGAAGTCAAATACATACCTTCTATACTAGACAATGTCAAACATTGGAAGGTGTTTGAAGATGATCTTGAAATTAAAAAATTCCTTTAGACTATTGATGAGTTTTTTGCATTACACATTTATCAGGATTATGACTCTAAAAATAATCCTCATGTTGATGTTTTCCTTAATAAAATTTCTAATCATTATATTGTGCAGTTACCTAGCAACTACATTCCAAAAGGACTAGTTCCTTTGGAAAGATTATTTGACAGAAATGATGTAGCAATAAAGGGAAAAGTGTCAATTGATGACGCTAATATAGTTGAGTGTAATGTGGGTACAGAAAAGGATCCAAAATATGTCAAGTTGTCAAGGGAGTAGAGGGATGAATATACTGAGATGTTAAAAGAATTTGTTGATGTGTTTGCTTGGACTTATGAAGATCTCAGAACTTGTGAGACTAGCATCATAGAGCACAAGATCCCATTAAAGGAAGAGACCAAACCTTTTAGGAAAAGGTTGAGGTAAATAAATCCTATGTTGTTGTCTGTGATGGAAAGAGAGGCAAAAAATATTTTAGATTCTAAAATTATTATTCCTTTGAGGTATTCTGAATGGGTGGCCAACTTGGTCCCAGTGAGAAAAAAGAATGGAGAAATCAGACTTTGTGTCAATTTTTGGATTCTAAATAGAGGCTCTAAAAAGAATAATTACCCTTTGCCCAAGATGGAGCACATATTACAGAGGGTGAAAGGTGTATCTAGGATGTCCATGATTGATGGCTTTTCTGGCTACAATCAGATCTCCTTCTTTCCATAAGATAGAGAAAAAATAGCTTTTACCACTCCTTGGGGTACATTTACATATGCTAATATGCCCTTTGCTTTGATGAACGCAGGGGCGACCTTTCAATGAGCTATGGACATAGAATTTATTGGAGAAAAGGACAAGTTTTTTGTTATCTATTTAGATGACATAACATTTTTCTCACAATCTAATAAAGAACACTATGATCATTTGAAAAAGGTTTTCTTGAAATGCAGAAAATTTGGTCTCTCTTTGAACCCCCAAAAATCATTGTTTTCCATGAAGGAGGGGAAATTATTGGGGAATATTGTGGCAACTGTGTTGAAATTACTAAGACAACTGAGAGGGGGGGGGTGAATCAGTTGTTACCATGCTTAAACAATTTTAAGTCAATTAAGCCATTTTTAATCTTTCTCCAAGTGACCATCAATATTATACAATATATGAACAACATAAATAATGAACATCACTCACACATAAGATATACACAGAGACAGATTTTCACGGGGAAACCCATAAAGGGAAAACCTCTTCTTCTTTGAAAATGATGATAGGCGGGTCTTTTAAGTTAAGTACATCATCTATAGTGAGCACCAACTCAATGTGAGGCTACTACCACATTTTTAAGTTCCAACTTGTTTAGGAGCACCAACTCTGAGACATCTAGCACTAGAAGAAAGCACCAACTCCCTCCAATGTTCCAGCACCAGCTGGATGGAGCACCAACTTCAGTTATAGGCTCCAACCTATGCAACAAAACTCAGTGTTTTCCCAACCACCACCTTGCCACCCTATTTTCTAGACACATCTAGATGGAAGCTATAACTCCCAGTGTTCAAGCACCCGCTTGAACCTCTGGGACATTAGTCCTCCCTAGAACCTCCTACCACTTATTATAAAATAAATGATTGAATAATCAACAACACGGATAAATCAATTCTTACCACTTCTTCATTTGTTCTACAATTCTTTCACGCACTATTCTTCTACTGCATTTCCTTTTGGCTTGGTGCTGTCTCTTTCTATCTATTCTTTCTCATGCTCTTTGTTATGTGCACATTCTTCTCTCTTCACCTTTACTATACTCTGTTCACCTTTTTGTTCCCCATATCTCACAAAGCTTTCTTCACCTTTGCGCATCGCGTAATTTTACTTTTCTATGGTTCAGCTGTTTTGGTTAAATTGACCAACTCCATGATCATGCCGTGTTTTATTTTATCCGCCCATCTTTGGTTACACCTCGAATCTTCTAGGACAAAAACACCTCAGCAACTGATCACCCGTCGTCCAAGAACCATGATTTTGTTCTGCTAACTAAATAATTAAGCAGGTTAATCATGAGAGAAACAATTGCTGATCGCTTATTCTTTGATTAGCACCCGTTGGACCTTATAAATTGATGGGTCTCAAGCTTACTCCATATGCCCACTGGATGTGACATGGGCCAGGGCCTAATCAAAATGCCTTTCGCATTTTCACATTTTGGCATTTCGTGATTTCGCATGTCGTGAATTCTAATCGCGGGGCATCCTGACTCTCAAATTAGCGATATCCGAAACTCCATCGCCATGAATTTAGCATTTTGAGGCATTTTGAGGAGTTTTTACGTAGCCATTAGAAATTCCTGTTGCGAGGGCATCTTGACTCTCCAAGTCGTGATCTTTGAAACTCTATGTCACAATTTCGCATTTTGGCATTTCGCGATTCCGGCATTCTTGGCGATGAGATATGTGATGCTCAAAATCATTACCTAAATAAAATGCCTTTAGCATTTTACGCGTTTCGACATTTCATTGATTTTGCATGTAAAACTTCATTCTGTTGAGTCATCTCTACCACTCTCAAGTCGCGATCTCCAAAACTCCATGTAATTTCGCATTTCGGCATTTCCGATTTCGGTGTTCGTGATGAGATATCATGGCAGCTTTCATCGTAGAATCGCTCCCTTCCTTTGACCTCTCAATCCCGGTAGAATGTTGATGCATGGCTCATGTCCCTTCGAAGATGGGCGATCCTCTTACTTTCGGTTGCAGCCCGCTTCACCTTGCGGACCTTGGGCTCAAATCTGACACATGATATCTGTTCTCTTCTACGCTCCTCCTATAGAATTCAGGATCGGTGATCATCAAAGAATAGTAGGATGGTGAGCACCTTCACTGTTGTGAACTCCATTTTGCCATGCTGGCTATCGTTTATTACTGGTGATCGTGATCTTTTATAGTATTGACAAAACACATACCTGCATACTCTATCTAAAAACATTACCAATAATCTCCCCTTTGGCATTGATGGAAACATATGAAGAACGTCCGACTGCTGGTAGCAGCATCCTTGAAATTACCACACTTTCTCTCAGGGAGATCAATGTCAGAAGAAACACACTCCCAAGTTGTTGCGGTGTACTCCCCACAATAAATTTATGGTAGCTTAGAAATACAACATATATTCAATAAGTACTCCCGAGCCAATTGAACAGATTAGACGAAAGAAGTTATAACCCAACTTTTGACGAAGATATCCAAAGGGGTCGCTGCTAATGGTTTAGTAAGATATTCTTATGTTTTTGTGGAGGATATAATTCAAGGCGAACAATATACGTTTTGACTTTGCTCTACGAGAAAATGGTATTTGTGCCGGGATATACTTAGTCTTGGAATGAGAATGGGATTCTTGGAGACACTAATGGCACTAGTGTTATCTCAATTAATTACAATCGGATCATTATAATTTACCTTCAAATCTGTAAGGGTTTGAATCATCCATAAAATCTGAGTGCAACTAGTAGAAACAACAATGTACTATGCCTCGCGGTTGTCCAGGAAATAGCTCCACTGCTTCTTACTAATACATACTATAGCGGAGTCGCAGGAGGAATGCACCTCCACTAGTGCTGCTTTCTGGCTCATCCACACAATTTGCCCAAATCAACATCTAAATAGGCAGTTAATGGAAAATTCTGATTTCTTGGATGCGGACCATATGTCATTGTTTCCTTCAGGTATTTGAATATCCTTTTGACAGATTCTAAATGTTTTTGTTTAGGAGCAGACTGATATGACCTACCATTCCAACAACTTTCGTTATATCAGGATGGGATGTTGTAATGTCGTACATAAGGCCGCCCTATCATTGATGGGGTTATATCCTTTGATCAACTTATCCGGGTGAAATATCATATTTCTTTGAGCCAACCACCATAGGTGTACTAACGGAGGAATCCTCCATCGAAATTTCTTCTTATCTCTATCAAAATGCTGAGATAAATATTCCTTATAAAGCCTCTGATTTACTTATGAAACCAAAGGAAAATATATGGATTCTCCTATCATGGACATCTCAAAACCTGTTTTGCATAGAATTAGTAAACCACTAGAAAGATGATTCATTGGTGGCGAAAATAATATCATCTACATAAAACCAAAACAACTAGTAAATTATCACCTTCATGCCAATGGCGAAGTTATTTGTCCATAGCGATTACCTTTTTTGAACCCCTTTTCTTGTAGGAATTTGTCTAGTCTATAATACCAAGCTCATGGTGCTTGTTTTGAATCCATATAAGACCTTCTTCAACAAACATAATTATGGGATTATCTTGTCAATGGGAATCCTTCAGTTTGCATCCATATACTTCTTCCTCTAGATCTCCATTTAGAGTGTTGACTTAACATCCATCGATAGGCTTTAAAGTTCTTTTTTAGCATGAATAAGAAAGAAACATTATGATGGCTTCCAATCTTGCCACTGGTTGCAAGTTTCATTAGAATTGACCAACTTCAATTTTCCTTGATGAATGACCGGCTTTATTTCTAATACTTGTCCTTTTTTCGGGCAAACATTCTTGAACACCATTTTGGAACCTATTACGATTTCTTATATATTTGGGTCTAGGGCTCCAGTATTGTTCTTCTCAAATCTGATCAAGCTCTTCATTCAAATCTAATCCAATCATCATGTTGGCTTCATTAAAAATTTAGGTTCGATCATGGATAAAAACGGCATATTGAGTTGTTGCGGTCTTTGATCAAATTTCCTTCTTGTCTGAACTCGTTATTTATATCTCCAATTATCTGATGATTTTCAGGGTTCGCTTATTGAGATTGATTTGCTTCTTTCCTCTTTGATTTGTGTCGGTCGGGGTATTTAATATCTTCCTTCGGTTGATTCTTCTCTTTAGATCAACGGACCTGTTCGTAGGTATTCAGCTGCATATCTTTTGTTCTTGGTGCATCACTGCTTACATTTCTGACCAAGGTTTCTTGTAACTTTTATGTCTATACAATCCAACCAGTTTATGCAGTCTCTTATTTGTAACATATGTACCTTTATTGTTTGTGGCATAGCCAATAAAATACCTTCATCAACCCTATCATCCTTCATATTTTGCCAATATTTTCATCATTGTTCTTGATATAACGGTTACTCCCAAATGCTTAAAATGCTTGATTAGGTAGGTCTTGGAAACCATAGTTCATAAAAGGTCTTGTCACTGTGTGGTTTGAGATGTTATTTGTTAAGGATATGAACAACGGTATGAATTGCTTCTACCAGTATAATAGGGTATGTTCCTTTCATTCATCATTGATCTTTCCATTTGCTATACTGATCTATTCTGCCTCTCAACAACTCCATTTTGATGTGGAGTTCTTGGAATAGTTTATTCTTATTTGATTCCATGTTTATCACATGACTCTTTGAAGTTCAGCGGGCAACTCTCCTCCTCTATCGGACCTTACTGCCTTCAATATTTTTCCTATTTGATTTCGATTGAGCCAAAACACTTTGAATTTTCAAATGCTTCAGATTTTCCTTCAAAAGGGCAACCCATGTAAGTTTAGAATAATCATCAATAATCAACCTTAAATAGTTTCTTTTCCTATACCTTCTTTTTTCTTGATGGTCCACATAAATCCATATGTACTAACGGAGGTTTTCTGTTGAAGGAAAGTTTCTAGGTGAATTGAGTCTTGGTAACCTATCGTAGGAGTTTACAAGCGGTCATTTGGCTTTGATATTTTTTGGAAGATTTTTTACTGCCCATTGTTTCTGAGCTTGATTATATGATGAAATTTGGTTGTGGCAAGTCTCCTATGCCAGCCAACTTTAATCATATTTTCTTAATTGGCATTCTTCTTTTCTTCATTTAACACATGGGCAAAACTTTAATCATATTTTCTTAAGTGGCATTCTTCTTTTTCTTCATTTAACACATAGACATTGTTTTCTGTTCTTATCCCTTTTGCAACCAATTGTCCTGAACTCAAAGACTTTATTTTACAGTCTTTAGAAGTAAAAACAACTTCACATCCTTTGTCACAAACTTAACTGACACTTAGTAGATTATGTTTCAGACCATCTACAAACAACAAATCTTGAGCTTTTCCTTTGCCATTACTTAGGCTTACCATTCCTTTAGCTTTTATTTTTCTTGGTGCATTGTTTCCAAAAGTTACATTCTCTGATTTGTTTTCACTTAAAGTTAGAAACTTACTTTTGTCTCCAGTTATATGTTTGGAACATCCACTATCAATATACCAGTAATTCTTTTGTTTTTGGGCTGATAACACTAGTCCACACTTGTCATCTACTTTCTTCTTCCAAACCTTGACATTTTCAGCAGTGGGAATCAAATCTGGCTTGTAATTCGTTAATCGACAATATGCAGCTCTATGTCCATAATTACGGTAGATGTAACATTTTGGTTCATTGAATAGAAGATCATAGCGATTTTTATGCTCATAACTATTGTTATGCTTAACCTGCGTTCTTTTCCCAACCATTGCATGATTTATAGTCTGAGGTTGTTTGTTGCTTGGTTGTCTCGATCTTTGTTGTGGAAGATGGTTATTCGCTGAATATATTGATTGTTCATATCTAAATCTTATAGAACAATTTATAGCTTTGTGACCAAAATTAGAGCAGAAAAAACAATAACCATAAAAAAACCTTTGTACCTTGAAAAAATCTGTCTTCTTTGAGGAGGTCGATTTATTTCATGCCGATAATCTCTCTAAACTATAGGTTCAGTTCTGGTACTTTTTCTTTCATTCCTTCTCGGTGGTTGATTCTCTTTCTTTGTTTTTGCAAAGTGACTATTGTCAATGTTTGAGGATTGGACAAACTTGATGGGTTCTATATTACTTGAATGATTACTACTTGATCCTTCTTCATATCCCAAGCTAGCTTTCAAATTTGGATTCCTTTGCTGATTTAGAATGGAATTGAATTCTTTTGAGGCTTTAATACTCGACAGATTTTGGTGATACAATGCCTTAAACTTTTCCATTTCTTTTCTGGTTTTTACTATCTCTTCTTCTAAGGCTTCACACTTTCATTTCTTCTCTGATAACTGTTGTTTCAGAATGTATTGTATTTTATTTGCCTCTTCTAACTCCACTTTTAGTAGAGAAAAGTCTTCATCAGGTTTTTTATCATTCATTTTAAACTACATCAACAACAGTTTTTGTTTTCTCTTCTTACATCTGAGTCTGTCAATTTATTCCAAGGCACTGATTAATTCACCTTCCATATCCACCACAGCTTCTTTATCATCCATTTCACCTCCTAACTGTTCATTATCAATATCTCCCATGGCCATAAGCACAAAATCATTCACTTTTTTTTCAGAGGATGAATCACTATCTATGTCTTCGTAGGAGTCATCATTGTTTGCACACAAACTTTTCTTTTTACTATATTTCTTAAATTTGTATTTCTTTTCATCATCAGAGTTCTGGTCCTTTTTCTGATGAGGACAGTTATATGCAAAATGACCTATCTTACCACAGTTAAAACATTTGAAGGGGAGCTTGCCTTGATATTTTCCTGATCCTTTCTTTAACCTTCTCACAAATTTTGCCTCAATATTATCTAATCCTGAATNTTTTCTAATTCTCATTTCATATGCAGTTAGAGTTCCTAGGAGTTTATCAATGGATAGAGTTTTAATATCATTTAGTTCTTCTATTGCATAGACTTTTGAATTAAATTTATCAAGCAGAGATCTTAAAATCTTCTGAACTAAGAATGATTCTTCAAACTTCTCACCAAGACCCTTCACGGCATTCACAAGTTCTTCAACTCTTAAAAAATATTTTCTAACTGTTTCATCTTCATTCATCTTTATTTGTTCATATTTCAATCTATATGTTTGAAGTTTGGCATCTTTTACTTTCTCATTTCCTTCATAGCTGCTAATAAGTTTATCCCATATTTCTCTGGCAGTTTGAAGATGCATCACCTT
>SNQJ01S0030619.1:8020-23567 GCA_010110895.2 Picea sitchensis | reverse complement strand
AACCCACTTCCAATTTCTCCATTAAATTTATTATTGAAATAATTTATTTTGTATTCACTTTGAATTATAATACACTCATCACTTCACTTTATTATTTACCTTTTAAAATCTCTTAAATTACTTTGACTACTTTAACCTTTTAGGGCTTCTAGATGACATATGAGGGTCCTCCAACTTCGTAAGGCCATAACTCTCAAACCATGAGGAATTATGTGACTTTCCACATACCACCAGAAATGGAATGACATTTACTATCCATATAGAATAGTATTACCTTCAAATATAGAAAAAATCATATCGTTATCCATAAAACAAACTTGGGTCCTTTACCCAAACCTGGGTTCTCCAACTTCACATGGTCATAACTCTCTAACCGTGAGTTATGTGACGTTATACATACCACCGGAAATGGCATGACAAGAACTATCCATATAGGATAGTTTCCCTGACAAATTCATTGTCCGTCATCTCATTATTCCACAATTAAGCATGGGTTATCTTACTCCACAAAGCATCTTCTCATGAGGGCTTTCACCATAAGGGGACCACTTTGGAATTCATCCATATTTACTTCTTATCAAGCATGAAAAAAAAATAATGAGTCATATTTACATAAAACAATATTGGGTCCATTACCCAAACCTTTGTGCTACAGGGCTTTCTTCAAGGGTTGACATCAATGATAACCAACCTTAATCAACATGGTTTCGACAAGAAAGTGAATAAAGAGGATTTCCAACTGGGCGATCTGGTGCTCAAGTGGGATGCACCAAAGAAAGAAAAAGGAAAGAACGGTAAATTTGAAGCTTTATGGATCGGTCCCTTTAAAATTTCCGAGGTATTCTCTAATAACACTTTCAAGTTGTAGAATATGGATGATGAAGAAGCTTTTGGTGGCCCTGTCAATGGGCATTTTCTGAAAAAGTACTTTTCTTGAGCCATGAGTGGATTTTCATGCCATTTTAAATATCATATTTATTTTATTTTTGTTTTAATAATTGACCCCATATCCCTAGGATAAGGCATGAAATCTACTTGTTCTTGGCAGCCCACAGGGAGAATGCCATCCCCTGTGGAGCCAATGTTATCACACTAAGTTGACTTGGGTCTTTAGCCTTTAGTTTTAATTTTTTCCTAAGCCTTTAGATTTAGATTTTTTATTTATCCCCTTAAAAGTGTGGTTTCTTAGGTTCCCTTGATAAGTAAAGGCTTAAGTCATGACTTATGTTTTGATCCTCGCACAAATCTTTGATTGATGACCGTTTTTCATCACTTATCTTTTGATTCCCTTCATGACTTGAAACTAGAATCGAATCACTCCACGATAATATTGACTTGACATGCCACCTTCCTCACTCATTCCCTCGTAGCCTTGCCTTGTTGTCCCCTTTGTCCTTTTTCTTACTGGTCAAATCATTTTTGAAAGGGAGTGCTACCAACTCATCAGGAGTTTCTGTAGCGCACTCCCTATCCATCATATTTTACCATGATTTATGGTTATGGCATTGATGTCATATCTTCCTTGTTTTCAGTTCCATGGGTGGTTAAAAGATTCTTTCGAGGTTTCATATTTATGATCTCTGCTAACGGTTTTTGAATTTTGAAAAAAACTCGAATTGTTGCGCTGCACAAACTACCAGTTCCGACTAGTTGGAAGCAGTGCTACCAGATATGATGCTGAGGTGGATTCGGAGGCCGAGTTACTCGTGATACTTTCCTGAGATTTTGCTGAATCTTAGAGTTGTTTTTATTCTCCAGGTATTCCGCATTATTTCCCCCTCTACATATCAATTTCAAGGAGAAATTAGCGCTCAGAATTTTGCTAGCTATCGTGCCTGCATAGCTGGAGGAGATATTTTCCTCGCACCATCCTATCAATTTTCCCTCCACTCAAACCTACAGATACCACCACCTTTTTATTGGTTTTGATACATCTGCCTACCATCACTATTGAGCTCTCAGTGTCCAAGCAAGTCTTATCTTTTGCATGCGTGGTGTGTTACCTAGAGACGCAACTCAAACGACGTTGTTTTTTCCCTTGTCTCCTTTGTCAGTTGAGTCAGGTTGTTTCGACCCAGTTTTCAAAGACATTCACAGGGTATCCCTTCATCGTATTTTTTTCCTCAGTGTTCATATTTTCACACAGTCAAGGGAGGTATTTTCACATCCAATCTTTCCTAAGCTAGCAACCAGTCTAAATTAAGGAAAATTCTTGTAAAGGGGCAACCATTTTTCACTTGAGGTCTGACTCTTTGATCCACCTGGTTATCACCACCCCATATCCCTAAAGATTTTAATCCTAAACTATGGAGACTCCTCAGAAGAAGAAGTCACACAAGGGAGGTAATGTGGTTAGAACTAAGCCTGTAGACATGCATCTATTCAAGGCAGAGCCCATGGCTAGAGAAGTTTTTCAAAGGGTGGGATGCCTCACTTTCTGCCAAAATATGAAAAGAGGTCATCCTAAGGTGACAAAGCAGTTTTCCTTACACTTTGATGGCCTGAATACCAAGGTAGGAGACCTATAATTTGAGGTGTCTGAGACCTCTATTTCAGCTGCTACAGGGATCCCTATCACTGGTGAGAGATGGATTAAATCCATGGCCTTATATGCAGACTATGCCAAAGATTTCCTTAAGCCTGAATATCAAGCTGACAATCTTTCCAAAGGGGTTCCAAGAAATCATCGTTTGGGAAATTTGATAAAATATTGAGGATCATTCGGAGGTACTTTACATGTGAAGGGAGGTTCAATACACTATACCAGTACCATATAAGGCTTTTGCTGCATTTTACTGGAAAAATTGAAATGAAAATTCCCTTCTATTTTATAAGGAGCATAGGCAATATGTCAGAGAGGGTTCAATCCAAGTCAACGGCTGTGGATACTAGCATATTTCATTCCGAGTTGATTAGAATGTTGGTTTCTGAAGAGTTGATTAAGAAGGATATCCCATGGGAACATTTCATTATTGTTTCCCACATGAAGTTGGACATAGAAGTTACTCCTTAGTCGCAAATAGCAAGCCCTTTGCCATCCACCAATGTTGCTCAAACAGGCACTAGAAAGAAAAGAAAGAGCATAGTTCATGTTCAATATCAAGAGGCCATCAAGGAGGTTGCAAGAACTGAGGAGGACGCCTATCATTATCCACAAAGAGACCTTTCACACCCTCCTTCACTAGAGTTAGAAGAGGTCCCTTCTTATACTAAGACTAAAACAAAGAAAGGGAAGAAGCTACACTTCTCCTCATCTCCTTCAACAGTCAGCACCAAGTTCAGAAGGCTTTTCACAAGGTCATGATCTCTTAAAGAGGTTGTTGAAGAACAATTCCTACCAAAGGTCTCCATCCTAAAGAAGAAGAAAGATAAAGGCAAAGGCATTAAGAAGCATGTTGAGATAGAAGAAGTAATCCCTATGCAGCATAAAGAAAAAGGCATTAATACGCCTCTTGAAGTAGACAAAGAAATTCCCATGAAGTAGGAAAAGGAAGCCATTAAAAAGCTTGTTGAGACTGCTCGCATCACTACTCCATCTAACAGCCAGACATTCAAAAGATTAATCAGGAAACTTAGGGATGCTAGGAAGGAGGTGGCTCATTTGAAATTAGAAGCCATGTATGAGAGGGTTAAGATGAAATGGCGACAACCACACTCTTGATATAGCAGTATTTGCAGCAAGAAGAGCCCAACCTCTTCATAGGCAGCTCAAGAACCTCTATAGGAAAAACATAGATTTTCAATCTCAAAATAGAAAGCTCAAAGCTAAACTACAACTGTTTCAAGATGAAATGGCTCAAAGAAACTTGAATGTATTGGTTGAACGTGTTATTAAAAAGGAGAAACTGACAACCAAGGAGAGCATAGCTCCAGTGAAGAAGCCTTTTACTGCTAAAGGGAAGAAGCCTGTTGTGCCAAAGGGAAGTCCTCCTTCTACAAGAAGGAGTGTCAGGTTAATAAAGTAAAGTTAAAGGTGAGCTCCATTTCTGAATATGGACCCTTTTTGAAAAGATAAGTAATTGATGAAATACTACATCTTCCACCTATACAGGCTATACAGGATTCTAGGGTTTACTATTCAGAGTTTTGGGTTTTTGCAAAGAATTAATCCCTTCAACAGTGGTAGCGCAGACATTCTGTAGTGCTATGGCGCTACATAATAGTCTATTTTTTATGTTCCACCAGTTTGCTACCTATAACGCTGCTAAATCACCTAAGACTAATGGTGTTGCTAATGCCTGAGGTTGCTATCAAATATGTCAACCTTCAAGTGAAGGTGCTACTAATTATGATGGCGCTGCTGAAATTTTAACAGAAGGGTAAATTATACAGGTGGGTGCTACCGAAATTTTGACAGAATACACAGGCGGGTGCTACTGAAATTCTAACAGAGAGTGATACATAGGTGGGCACTACCGAAAGTTTAACAGAGACACACAGGAAGGCGCTACCAAAATTTTGACAGAGGTTGAATTTTTCACAGAAGACACATAGGCTCGGAGCTACTCATTCGACTTACCTATTTTCGAGGTTGTGTTATAGAATCACTGGAAATTTGGTAAAGGCACTACAAAGGCCTGCTACTCAGAGCGCTACGAAATGATGCTACCAACATATACCAGGAAGCAAGGAGAGTCAAGGTAGCATCTTTATGAATAACTGATGATGTGGAGAATTGCAGAGACAACAACTGACAGCATGATGACAATTACATTCCCCCTGAAGGACACTTGGTAGGCAAGGAGTTGCACATCAAAGGAAGAGCAAGTCGGTTCAAAGAGTGGTTGTATCAGTGACCAACATTTTCCCCTTTTATAGCACAATTGTTCGTTTAAGTTGTTAGATGAAATAACTTCTTGGAGATTTTCATGGGAAGAAATCCAGCTCGCACCTCCAGCTATTGCCTACCCTTTTGTTATAAATGGATAGTCTAAATGCTTTAGCAGGTTCAAATGGTTGAGCTAGGATCCCTTATGCTGTAATATTTTGATGAAGTTATTATGAACTGGTTGTGTACTTGATTTGAGATATCTTGGTTAATAGAAATTATCTTTCTTATTCCAACTTATTTGCCTCTGATGCTGAAGTATTCATGCTTGAATGATTCACATGAATTGTTGTAGTGATATTATGATGGATGTTTGATTATAATATTATTATGATTTTTCTTTAGTGTCCTTAAACTTTGAACTCAAGAAGATATTTCGTTGGAGTCTTTCTTCCTTAGGTTGCTTGCAGACCTGATGTTCATAGCAACTTTTACATTCTTCTCACCAAATTATTCCCTCTGTTTGCCTTTTACTCCCACTTATTGATTGAAGTTAGTCAAGACCTCGATTTCTCGTGCATGCTAGCCTAGATTTCTGAGTTAGAACATTATCATCCTGAGTCTATATCCGTTTGACCCCTTAAAAACTCATTTACATTTACACATAACCTGATGGGTATTGGGCTTACCTTCCATGCAATCTGAAGGTGATTCCTAGTGCTAACACTAGGGAAGGGTGGAGACATAACGACCCTTTTGAGGGTACCTAGATATGATACCATTAGGCTCAAAGGACTCATCTAGGGAAAATGTGCCATGACAATAGTAGATGGTGGGGAAATACATAATTTTATTGACGCGACATTAGTAGCCAAGAGAGGATTGCAGAAAAATGAGATTGAGGGTTTCACTATAGTAGTGCTAGATGGATACACCATGACATGTTTAGATAGGGTACTATATTTGGAAGTTAAACTAGGTAACTACACCTTGAAAGACATCTTTTATGTAGTTGACTTATCAGAGACTGATGTGGTATTGGGCATTCAATGGTTGTACTCAATGGGAAAGATTAGTACCAATTATCATACCTTGATGATGAGCTTCAAATAGGAGAACGGTACAAAGGTGGTATTGAGGGGCATGTCTACAGGAGCACCCAAGACATTTTTGACAAAGAGGATGGAAAGTATTTTCAGACACGGGGACATGGCGCATGCATTCGAATTCTTGATTACAACGTAAACATAATCATATGGTAGAAAAAAGTATCACACAAAGATAAGGGCATTACTAAGACAGTATGAGACGATATTTGGATCGACACCCCCATGGAGGCTACTCGATAGAGGATTTGAGCACATGATTGAGATGGAGGAGGATGCGACACCAATGATCACTGCACCATACTGGAATCCAAGGATATTCGAGGATGAGATCGAAAAATAAATCAAGGAATTGCTTGAGATGGGGCACATCAGGCCCAATACTAGTCCATTCGCTTCTTCTATGGTATTTTTCATGAAGGAGGATGACACGTTGAGGATGTGCATAGACTATCATGCACTCAACAAGAAAAAAATAAAAAATAGATACCTCACTCCTTGCATAGATGATTCGATGGATGAATTACATGGGTTAGTATACTTCTCAAAGATAGATATTCACTCATGCTACAATCAAATTCGCATAAGGGAGAAAGATATTGAGATGAAAACTTTTAGGTGCCACTTTGGGCATTTCAAGATTTTGGTCATTCCCTTCGAGTTGACCAATGCACCATCCACCTTCCAATATTGCATGAACCATATTTTTATAGATCAATTGCGGAATTATCTTTTGGTCTTCTTTGACGACATCTTGATATACATCAAGACTTGGGAAGAACATACGAAGCACTTAGATGAGGTACTGAGCATCATCAAATCTAAATCACTCTATGTCAAAGAATCCAAGTGTGAATTCGGTATGAGAGAACTTATCTACCTAGGCCACATCATCAATGAGCAGGGGGTGCAGGTACACTTTGAAGAAGATAAGGGCCATTTTGGATTGACCAACACCTAGGAACATCACAGAGTTGAAAGGGTTCTTTGGGTTATGCAGTTACTATAGGAGATTTGTGAAGGGGTTTTCACAGTTGGGGGCACCGCTCACTGACTTGACTAAGAAGGGGCCTTTCAAATGGATCGAAGAATTGAAAAATACTTTTGAAAAGATGAAGGAAGTGATGATCACAATCCCAGTGTTGTCACTTCCCGAATTCACATGATCGTTTGTATTAGAATGTGACGCATTAGGTGAGGGAATTGGAGCAATATTGATGAAGGGAGGCCACCCCATAGCCTTCGAGAGTAGGAATATCAGGGAGACAGAAAGGATCTCTTCCATATACGGCAAGGAAATTCTATCTATCATGTATGCCCTAACCAAATTCAAATAATATTTAGTGCACAATAGATTTGTGGTAAAAACCGATCATAACAACTTAAAGAATTTCTTAGAAAAAAAATACCTTAGAGAGAGACAACATAAATGGGTCACAATGGTCCAAGCCTTTAAATTTGACATCAAATATGCAAAAGGAAAGAAAAAATTTGTAGCAGATGCATTATCCAGAAGACTGTCGATTCTCTCATTGATGGATATATATACAGATTGGAAGGCTCATTTGTTAATGGAATACTCAAAAAATAAATTTTCCTATGAGGTGTTGGATGAGAAGTACAGAGTATTCATCTTCTATAAGGACTGAATCTACTTAGTTCCAGAATCTAAACTCAAGAAAAATATTATGATAGTAGTTCATGATTCACCATTAGCAGGACACCAGGGATATTTCAAAACATACAGACATGTCAAGGAGAGATTCTCATGGAAGGGTATCAAGGATGATGTGTTGAAACATTTCCAAGAGTGTGTGACTTGACAACAGAACAAGTTAGAGAAGACACACCTTGGAGGGTTACTTCAACCTCTACCCATTCCGGAGCAGAAATGGGAGAGAATTTCCATGGACTTCATCACATGGATACCTAAGGTGCAGGGTAGAGACTGTATATTTATTTTGGTCGAAAGATTGACCAATTTTGTGCATTTATTCACAATTCCCACATAATGCAAAGAAAAAAAAATTCAGAGCTATTCTTCAGAGATATTTTAGACTTCATGGCTTGCCAAAACATATAGTTAGTGACATAAATGGATGTTTCATCAATGCATTCTGGCAGGAGTTGTTTCGGTTGGTGGGAAAAGATTTGACTGCTAGCACTAGTTACCACCCACAGATAGAGACAGTAAGAAAATGGGTGGAGGTTTATCTGAGGAACTATTTAGGGGGGCAACAATGAACATGGGTGAAGTGGCTCCACATGGGAAAACATTGTTACAACCCAACACACCATATGTCCATCGGGATGATACCATTCATGGCCTTGTACGAGTATGATGCACCATCATTCATAGAGGTGATATTTTGGGATAGCAGGGCCCCCAAAGCCAAGGATCGGATAGAGGAGAGTCAAGAGATCCTCAAAATCCTGAAAGATAATTTACAAGCAACACAGAACCAACAAAAATTATATGCAGACAGGAATCGGGTAGAGCATAGTTTTGAGGTGAGGGACTTAGTATTCTTGAGGTTGCATTCATACAAACAATCTTCCTTGAAGAGAAGAGGTGAAAAAAATCTCAAACCTCAATTTTATGGACCATACAGGATCACCATGAGGGTGGGAGAAGTGGATTATGAGTTAGAGGTACCAGAAGTAAGCAATATCATTTGTTCCATTTTTCTTGCCTCAAAAAGGCAGTGGGACAACATATTACCACTTCTAAGGATTTTCCACCATTGGATGAGGAGGGCCAATTGGAACTGGTACCATAGAAGGTCTTGGAGCACAGGGAAAGAATATTGAGGAATCAGATCATCAGGGACTCCTTAGTCAAATGGAGCGTAGTACCAGTTGAGGATGCCACATGGGAAGGAGCTCAGATCCTAGATAACCCAACTTGATTTTTCTCAAGGACAAGAAATATTAGGGAGGGAGAACTGTAATGTCCCTTTCTCGATGATGACTCCAACAAGGAGTGAATTAGTAGTCTATATGTTCTGGTAGACTATAGTTGAGAGGAAAAAAAGGGAATAACACCTTTGTTTGATGTCATTTAACCAAAAGTCTAAAGTGAAAGTGATATTAGATATTAAAAAGGTGAAAAAGGTGTTTTAAAATGACTTAAGTGATTATTAAAGATAAAACTTAGGAAACGTCACTTAATTAATTAAAGTGAATGTGGAAATAGAGGAGGGTTGAGTATAGAGGAGGAAAAATGACCTAATTCCATTATTATTGAGAATTGGAAAGCAGAGGAGATGTCAGACGACTTTTGACGTTTTGTGTATTTCTTGAGGAAACCACCACCATTGATCGATTTCAGTGTTGAATTACATGCCCTAATCCATAAAAAGAATCACCCAAGTTCTTCATCAAGCTTCAAAGTATAGGACTGGATCCTTCTTCAAGGATTCAAATCAGTTGCAGGTTCAGGATTCAGAAAGATTCAGATCTAAGCTTATTGCAGTAGATCTGAGCTATATCCTTCGTGCATGCAGCATATTTGAGCTTATTGCAGCATATCCGAGCTATATTCTTCTTGCATGCAATAGATATGAGATTATTGCAGTATATCCAAGCTATATCCTTCTTGAATGCAGCGGATTCAAGCTTATTGTAGTAGATTTGAGCTATATCCTTCTTGCATGCAATAGATCTGAGATTATTGCAACATATCCGAACTATATCATTCTCGCATGCAGAAAATCCAAGCTTATTGCAGCATATCTGAGCTATATCCTTCTTGCATGCAACAAATCTGAGCCATATCCTTCTCGCATGTATAAAATTCGAGCTTTTATCCATCATGCGCAGGTATTCAACAGATCTGGGAGATATATTTCTTGCATGCAACAAATTTGAGTGGTATCTTCCTTGTATGCAGCAAATATGAGCTTATATATATCATATGTTGGTATTCAGGTCAGATCCATTAATAAATATACTAGATCTATGGAGTTTGCTTATTGTTATAATGTTTTGGATTGAGTTTTGGGTAATTGTAATCTGATTCTTATTATTATTGCAATAAAATTATGTTATTGGATACCGAAACCACATGCATGTCTCACCAATTAAATTAAACTCTCAAAACAATATCTGAAACTATCAAATCATATCAGAAAAACTATCCAGTGGAAGAAGCGATATTTCATAAACCGCCGGCCTGATTACGAGCCTAACCTGGTGGGGACATCAAGTGAGGCTCAACAATCTCATCAAGAGCAACAATAGTTGGCCAAGGATTTGACCCCGAGACCTCATTCATAATAACCATAACACTCAACCACTTAAGATAACCCACCGTTCTTTTTTTTAATAATTTTTTTGTGCAAAACCACATGAAGTTAATTAAGTCATAAACCTTGGGCAATCATAAAATAAAATTTTAAATTTCAAAATTTCAAAAATTATTTTTAAATTTTCACAAAATTTAATTTGTGATCTTTGTATATCTTTAATAAATTTTACAAAAAGTTTTTGCATATTACAAAATAATGAAAAATCAAATTAATTTGAATATATATATATAAAGTTATCAAACATTGTATTACCTTTGAGAAAATATCGAACTTGCAAAGACAGTTTGATGAAGGTAGGGTTGTCATGAGAGGAAACCAACCTAGCTCCAACTTGATGCAAAACTATTGCATCGCCATGGGTCAAAAAATATAATAGTTTGAACTTACAAGAGATGTTGTCTCTAAGAAAAGATAACACTAACAAAATTGTTGCACTACTTAAGACATGAACTATGAAACTATAACAAAAGCTGAACAAAAATTTGATTACTAGGACTAGCGTGAAAGCGACACTTGTCCATTTGGAAGAACTTCAGAGTTGCATTCAGGTAGGAGAATAGGCACATGTAATATGATAGTGTCCTTCCTTGATAGAGTTGAAGTTGTCTTGAGGTATGGACGATTGTGCATAGCCACCAACAGGGAAATTCATTGGTCCAATTGTTCCATTTTGTACCTCAAATATGTTATTTCCCAGCGAGTCTCAAAGAACAGGTGGAGGATCTCCCCCGCCAAGTTGGAATTGAAAGAAGAGAAGTCAGGCTCCAGGCTTATGGGGAAGGCTGCCAAGGGATAAGAGAACATACATTAGAATGGTTACCATTGAGGTCTCCCTAAATAGGGATCTGACTTTTTTTTCCTTTTGGATTGATCAGGAATTGGTTATGCTTTGAATCCTAGATAATTTCCTTCGTCATCAAACCATTCAATTATGCAACCCGAGTGAGCAACGACCTCTTACATGTTGATATATCTTCTTAGTCTTGCAATTTTGATTGGAGAAGTCATAGTTGAATGGTCTGAGGTTAGGATCACAAGCTCCAAATTCTCAGATTGACTATTTTTCCATCAATGTGAGCCACTTCCACGACGAGAATGACCTATGGGGAAAATATGTGTCATGGTGAATGTTGATGTGATTGTTGGTCCAGTGCGGGAGGGAAGAGAATATCTAGACCACCACCAACAAAAACCAATGCTATGGAAATCCTGAGCTCGTTTTCCATTGATAAAGCTCGTGCTTCCTCCTGTCGAGGTCATCTCATCAATACCATGCCAAAGGTGTAGTGTAATTGTGCTTGCATTCGAAGAGTGTCCGATCTTAATCCCCATCACATAGTCTATACCCCTAAGAAATCATATTAAACCCTTCATCGGTCAAGGGGATGACTGAAATGGTAAATGCAAACACCGTAGAGGTTAAAAATGCCAATTTCCACCCACCATTTTTGAGGTTCGAGCCACCATATGGCCTCACCTCCTACCTCTCGTTGATTACTCATATGTACCCACTAACACCCCATCCGGGGTATCCTAATATATTTTGGGTGTAAGTATAACTAGCACAGCCGCTAACTTGCGGCTGAAAACACCGAAAGGTATCTGCTAAAAACTTGTGTCCCCAATATAAAACGCATGTGGTAATCCATAATCGGTAATATGAAACGTTTGGCTGCACGGTTTAATCCTACTTAATCATTTAAACGTGGCATTTACATGTCCTTACAATAATTTTTTAATGTGATTAGGTAAATGTTAAAAAGTAAACATGTTAACGGATGTCTTGATAAATGCAAGAAAGTTATGAATAATAAATCTGACCCGTTGATTTTGGAGGACGACTAAGAATATTTTAGCATCTTCAATGCATAGCCATCAGATTAGGGTTTAAGGTTAAATAAGGTTAAAAGATCATTAATTGTACGCATTGTCAATAGGTGTACGCCTTTCGGCGTAAAAATAAAAACATCATAAAAATTATAAAACTTTATAATAAAATAAATTAGGTTGGGACATCAAATGAGGTCTATAATTACACTGATATGAGTCCCCCTTATTGGAGTCACCCCTATCGAAATCAATGGATTAATCACTTTTTTGATTGTACAAATTCTAATCTTATGGTTAGGAATTAAAGATGATCACATATTCTCGTCCTCGACACTAAATCAATGAATATGATTTAATGTTCATAACTTCATCGCATTTATAAAGGCATACATTTCCTTGTTTACTTTTTCACATTTACCTAATCTGGTTAAGAAATTACTGCTCTAGCCACTTGATTTCCATGTTTAAGTGATTAATAAGGATTAGTAGATATACAACGCCTCGTTGTCATGTTTGAGTGATTAACATGATTAATTCTATGACCACATGTGTTATGTTGGGGCAAATGTTTCATTTTGTCAGTGTGATAATGTTGTATGTCAAGTTTGTCCTGTTATGTGTGGTAATGTTGGATGCCACATTTGGGCGGCATTTCAAATTTCACCCGGGCCCAGGGACTAATGGTTAGGGTTATTTAATAAATGATTGGTGATATGCTACTACCTTCAACTTCAATCGAATGACCAATGCCATCTTTCATTCTTGTGAAAACCTTCCCAAATGACGGAGAATATCCAATACAATTGACGATATAACAGAGATAGTTGATGCCGAAAGAGATTGAAAAACGATTCATATCATGAGCAATGGGTTTTGAGATCCAAACTGTGAATTTTTTCTAATTATTCATAAGCTCTTATACTATAAGTTTGATGCCCCTGTTATAAATGATTTTGATCGATTTCAATAAGTATTTGGTGAATGAATTCAACAAGATTTCTCTGTTTATCCGCAAGTACACTTCTATCTTTGCTAGAGCTTTAGATGTATGTATTAGGGCTTAAAACACACCTACTTCTACTATAGGTAAATGTATTATGAGTGACTCATAAATGTATTACAAGTGACTCATAATATAAGTTCAAATGAATCACAATTTGATTGTGCACCCATCCTAACAATTTCCTGCAAATTTTAGAGGAAAGACTCAGTTTGAGACAAGTTTGAGCACACACTCAGTGTTTGGTCTCATTCATCTGGATTCTTATTTAACATTAAAAAAAAACATTTAAACTTGAGAAAACTCCATTAGAGTAAACAAATTCAAAGCTTCTATGTCATATAGAACCCTTTGTTCAAAAAAAATATACAAATATAATGTTCTATCAAGAACTATAAGCGTTATATCTTTCCCTTGATCTAGTTTTAGTATAGCCATTGATAGCAAGATGTGCATGTCATGTTCTTATTTTACATGTTTATGTTTCGATCATTGTTATCAACGTGCTCTTTGGATTGCTCTGAAAGTTATGCATACGTAGTAATGTTGGATTCCCCCTCTTCCCCTAGTTCCTCTCTATACAAAGACCAACTCGATGAATTCTAAAACCCTAATCCTAATCTTTTCCCAACCCTGTTGTGATGAATTCTAAAATTTTAACCCTAATATTTCCCAACCCTACTCAACATCTTTGTTTTTTATTGTCATACATTTTTTTATTATTTAATATTATTTATTAACAAAAGTCGCTTTTTTCTAAATATCACCTTTTTTTTTCCTGCATGTTTTCATTTTTTTAATGTTTCTATTTTTTAATATTATTTATTTTTAATATTATTTATGGACAAATGTCCTTTTTTATAATAAGAAGCATCTTTATTTCTTTTATTGCCTACATCTTTCTATTTTTACTCATGCTAGCATATTTTTAGTGGTGCTCTCAAATCAATGAATATGAATTATTGTTCATAACTTCCTTGCATTTATGATTACATCAATTAACCTGTTTACTTTTTCACATTTACCTAATCATATTAAAAAATTAAAAGTCATATGATTGCCACGTTTAAATGATTAACAAGAATTAATATCTATAAAAAATTATTATCACGTTTACATAATTAAACCACATATTAAAAGGGTGAAATGGGAAACCACAAATTGAAGGGGTGAAATGTGAACCGCAAAGTGTAAATGGCATTTGTTTTTTATAGAGTGGGATTTGAAAATGGGTTTTAACATTGATACCTAGTAATGTTGAGAATATCAATAGAGAATCCCTAACCACTAAGTGGACCCAATTTACACATACTTATTAAATAATCTGAAATTAAAAGATATTGATCTTGAATATACAAAATTATTAACCAACTTAATGCAATGCGGGTGGAAATACATAATGTTGTTGCAATACATAATGTTGTTAACTAGCACAACCGACTTGCGGCTGGAGAACCCCGAAAGGTATCGGCCACTGATAACACTCCCCGCACAGTAAAAACTTTCAGCCATTAAAAGATCACTAATTACTAGGTTGAAAAAACGAAGAGAATAGACAGGTGCACATACAATTTAAAACCAAAGAAAATGCAGAGAATAGACAAGGACACGCATGCAATTTAAAATCCATGTATTGCTAACCAAAAAACCAAAGAAAATGAAAAGATTTTTTTTTTCTAACCTCTTTGTGGAAGTTGATGTTGATGATGTGCTTTTAAGATTGTTTCCTCCTTTCCTCTATGCTCCTCCTCCTCCTCTATGATTCTGCTTCAGTATTCTCCTCTATATGAGCATGCTCGAAGTGGAATGTGGATTTGCAATTACAACTACAAAAATGGCTAATGGTCAGGTTGCGAACATGGCACAAACGGGTTGGAAGTGCGGCCATAAACCAGGCAAGAAACCGACACCACGTAGCCATTAAATGTTGGCTTCCTAGCATTTAAGGTGAAGTGTGCACTGGTAAATAACTTTCCACACATCCCACCAAGATTAAGGTAAATTACGTGTCGAGCGTTTAGATCCACATTCCACAAAGATTTAGGTTAAGTGTGCACTGGTAAATAACATGTCCAGCGTTTAGATCCACATCCCACGAAGATTAACATGAAGTGCACCCAAGTTTACAGGTGGTAAATAACGTGCTACCAATTTTACAGGTAGTAAATAAGGTGAAGCGCTTCACATACTCCATTCCTAATCACATACTCCATTGCTAATTACATAAACGTGTCAATCAATTGTATAAGATAGTAAATTTTTAATCAGATTAAGTAAATGTGAAAAAGTAAACACAGAAACGTACGCCTTTGTAATGTCCCCCACCTCTTAGAGAGGTGATGAGGAGACTCAGTGGCCTGGGCACCCCCACTAGGTCATAGTCTCACACTGAGGAGGGGAAAAGTCAAGAAGTTAAAAGTTATATTTTTAAGTTGACTTAAGAAAGGAAAATGATAAAGGAGTAAAAGATAACTCAACAGAAGAATAGAAGATTAACCCTGGGAGTTAACCTAACTCAACAGAGAATTAGAAG
>SNQJ01S0030618.1:90457-103269 GCA_010110895.2 Picea sitchensis | reverse complement strand
TTTCTTCTTGTGTAGGGGGGAAGGGCTCGTGGATGGATTCATCAAATAGAGGAGGGTATGTCGACATTTCATCATCTTTCTCAGGTTCCTAAACTGTCTCTTTAGAGATCCTTTGCTCTTGGAAAACCTCATCAAGATATTTTCCGTTAGTATTCTGTTGGTCAAAAATTTGTTCCCCTTATTCTTGGAAATTAGCAGTAAAGTTTTCAAGGGAGACTAATATTTCCAAAATGAGAGTGGTTGGGGTACCTGTAGGGTCATTTATTTTAGTCCCTAAAGAGAAGATATGTTCTCTCTTGGGAAAAAAGATATTTTCCTTGATTTGTATGACCATGTTATAAGCTTCATAGAGTGTTTTTGGGCCTTTTTTATTTAGGAGAATCCCTAAGTGTGCCAAGAGTCCATTGGTATAGAGATATACAAGATACTTTTCTTCAGGAAAATGGCTACTAGGAACCTGATATAGAAAATCCTCAAACCTAAACTGGAAATCCTTGACAGTCTTATTCTCAGTTTGTTTTACATATTCGAGTATTTTTAGTAGCATTTGAATATCTTCCAATTTCATAGAAATGTTTGTTCTAACTGATCCATAGATGTGATACTAGAAATAGGGAGATCATCATACCATCTCCTAGAATTTCCATGAAGAGTGGAAGAGAAAAGTTTCATTGCCAAATATTCAGCATCATCACTGATAGGATGGAGTTGAAAGAAAAAACAAAAATCACTCATGTGATAGTCGACTCTTTCCCCAACACTACCAGTGAATCTAGGGAGCCACTTTTCATACTTCAGGGGCATTCGTCGAGGGTATCCCGAGATTTTACTCATGTCTAAAGGTTTGAAGTTTCTTGGGTCCCATTGAGAATTCATAGTTGGCTTCGTCATCAATGGAGTCGTCAGATAATTTTCTTGAAATTATCAAAGAAATAAGGGAATCATCCCTAGTGGAGTCACCAGGTAAGCTTGTAAGATAAAGATTATGTTATCACTGTAAAAGTGTTTTTGGAGACCCAGCCTCGAAACCTAGCAGGGGGCTAAGTTAGTATGGAGGAGAGACAGATTGGCGGGCAAAGCCACATCTAGCAGAAAACACTGAATATAGTGGAAAGGTGGAGTGGACGGGACCTGACAGATCGTGATCGTAAGCACTTCCAAATCAACGGTCAAAATACATATCGGTCGGAGAAATAATGCACCGGTTAACATCCTGAAGGCGGGTCGATGGAAATACCACAATTTTGTTCCAAAGGGTACGTGGCACCACCAAGTACGTATCAGGGGGAAAAGCGGGTAGGCATGAAACCACCCAAGCTCACTATGATGTCACGTGTTAGAAAATCATTTGATACATGTCACTTCTGAAGATCACGTGTGAAAAGGGGAGGGTTGACAGCTTATCGAATCACATCAATATGGTTGTTCGAGTACTTTATACCGTGCAACGTTGGGTAAGCGCCACTAGAAAGATGATCTAAAGGCTCATCATTCGAAACCGACAGCCGAGTGTGATAGGTCATTGTCTGGGCAAGTAATTTTGTCAGTAATCTATGATTAGGCACTCGATGACGACCATCCTTCAAAGCATAGATAAAATTACTCTGTTTTGAGCAATTGACACTCTATTTCTGAAAAATGGATAAAATATACCAAGCGGCCTCTAGTGAACCAGGATTTTCAACTAATATGACAAATTCATCAATGAATAAGAAAGAGAGGTTGGTTGCATAGATATTAGAAACGAATTTTAATACAAAGCCTGCAACAGAGCCAAAGGCAGATAAGGAGTTTAGATTAAATCCCATCATGAAAGATTTAATCATCAATGGATATGCAAACAAGTGCCACAAGCGAGCGGTAAAGAGGAAGTGGAGCAAGCGACAAAAGACAAAGATCAGAGTTGAGGTGGTTGAGAGCATTGGGGAAAACCAACCGGCTTGGTTGGGCACTCTAAAGGAAGAAATCGCTAATCTGGAATAGTTCTTAGACTAAATTGAGTATGTTTCAGAGAATTTTGAAATAATATGGACATGTGGCATTCAACGAAATAATCTTAGATATGTCAGTTTTTGTTTATAAATCTCCCTAAAAAATAGGAGTACAATCGTTTATAATCGGTGTCTATCTTTAAAACTGTGGTGAAATTGAGTCGTTTTGAATCCCATATGTAAATTTTCTATATATATTATTCCAAGGATAAAAAAAAAGGGATGGACCGAAGAGGGGCCTGCCCTCATAGCAGGAAGACTTTGTAAATTCCTGGAGCTAAAGTGAATATACAATGCAAAAGTGTTTTGAACTGTTTATGAAAAGATTCTAATGGCTGTGATATGAGTTTTGTTTTCTCTGATAGTGTGTATTTCTTGTGTATTTAAAATCCCATTTACATTTTCCTCTTTTTAAATTGGGGAGTTAAAAGTCCAGAATTCGTCTTATGATTCTCTCAACTCAAAAATTTAAATTATGTGATCCTCTTCCTAACTGATTCAGAATTCATTTCAACATGCTCTGATGCAGTTATTTGTTTTCTTTTTCCTCTTTCATCCTGCAGATTTAAATTTAAAAATCAGACTCATTGCCTCATTTATCCTTTCTCCTCTATATAGTTCTAATGGCCCGCCACTACTTTATTCATTTTCGACTCCATATCCCTAGATGTCACCCCCTTTTCTTCGCCAACAACTTTATAAAACTCCCCAATCAAACCAAATCTAGCCACTGATTATCAAAGAGATATCAAGTGACATGAGAGAGCCCTCTCTGAGTTGAGAAGGCTAGTGCCCAACTCTAAAGTAGGTTGAAATAGTTACCCCTGTCATTATTTTTGACAACCGAACAGATTTACAGGGTGCTAACAGATTCTTGAGGAAAGGCTTACCGAAAAGTGTCGTCTTTGAGGAGAATTGACTCAGTGTTCCCTGAAAATGATGCCAAAATGTTATCGCACAATATTTACTTGGATGTAAAGGAAAGGTAAATGAATACAAACTGACATAACGAGAAACTATCCTATCATTTTCACCTCAATAGGATGTCTCTTTCTATTTAGGGTGGTAGGCCCAAGGGAGACGTCCCCGGTGACCTGGGGTTTTGAGAAGGAAAAGGTTTAAGGCCAAGTAAAATTTTCACTCTCACAAGTCACCACCGATCATATAGTCCGGCTAAACAACCAATAAAATATAATAAGAACCAGAAATGTACCTGCCTGGAACAAATCAACATGAAACTATATTTGCAAGGTCACTTGCTGGTTAGTACTTCATATAATTGGAGACTTTCTCAGTAAACGAAATTGAATAACATATTGATGAAGTAAGCAAAGATTTATAGTATAAATTATCACAATACGATACTTCACAATAAATTCTTTAATGAAGCTTCACAATGAGAAAAATGATTAACCATCAATGTCACAATACCAACTTTCATTAGAGGCAAATAATACCACGCATTAGGCAATCTCTAAATTGCTTAAAGAAGCTTAAATGCTAGAAAGTATAACTATAACTCAAATGGCTAGTAGCGGCAATGAGGTTAGTAGGTTAGGGTTAGAAGGTATTAGTAGTTGTTCAAAGATTTTGGAGGTTGTGATCAAAACACTTAAGTAAGAAGTCTTAGACCAGTGCATTCACATGGAAAATGGAGTAAAAAATAGTTGCAATAATTGAAGGGACTATATGATAATAGTAGGGCCAAAGAAAAGAGGAATTTGATGGTGAGGTGTTGGTAAACCAAGGCTTCAACCATCAAACCCTAGGGGAAAATGACTTACTAAGGTGTAGGAAACCCTAGGCCTTAGCATGTTTTCCTCCTTCTGTAGCTCAATGACAAAGAAAAATCGGCTAGGATGAAGAACAAGAGATAGGGTGTTGTAATGGCAAGGCCCTAGCAATGTATCCAACATAAAAAATGGCTCCTTGGCATAATTTAGTAGGGAATTAAAATAAGGACACCAACATGTGATTATTTCCTAGGGTTTATTCCAACAATTTCATTAACAAAATGCAAGTAAAACACTATAACCATTCAATTAAGGGAAGGATTTCATAAATTCACTTACATTTACCAAGTATTCATCAAGCCAAACACTAGTTATAAACCTTCCACCAAGAAAAATGACAAATATCACCAAAAAAAAGCCTCCTTCAACAAGTGTGCCACAATTTCAGCCAAAACCCTAATGAGGCCACAAATTTCAGGCCTCGCACAAGTGTGAGTGAAAGATGAGGATAAAAAGAGAGTCTTATCTCTCTATTTATACAATAGAAATGACCTTTAATTTAATTTTAGGTCACAAAACGCCGACTAGGACAAATTTACATCAAAATATTGTTTTACACCAAATGTCATAATTAAAAACCTAATCAAGCATAAAAGGTGACATCATTCCCTTTTAGGGTGACATTAAGCCCCTTTAGGGCAACATTGGCCTCCTGGAGAAAAACGTTAGGCCTCCTTGGGCCTCCAGAACCTGCCATACGTGCCACTTGGCACATAACTGCCTCCCAAAACCTCCATAGTGTTGGATGACATCATAAGATGTCATGGGTGATGTCATGGGCCTTCCAAGGCAAATGTCCTAGTGGAAAAGGCACAACCCCCGTGGGTAAGACTCTGCCAAGCTGCCTCTGGTGGAATTTCCTCCTCTTCTCCAGTGCAAACCCTCTGATCTATCTCTACCCCCCTGTTGGGGTCTCAACATCCATATGGTGGGCTTTCAACCCCATGGAGGTCTGAACTAATCATCTCCCCATGTGTACCTATCCATAAGAGTACCTGTCCATCAGGTATGGTCCTTCACATCAAACGATACGCCCTCTATGGGCTCATAAGTCACAGGGATCCTAGAAATGTCAATCACATATAATCATCAAGTTATTAAACATGTGCATAAAACCCCTTTTACCCGGACATGTGCTCAAAGACATTATACTAATATACAAGACAAGTTTGGAGGAAACTCTAGGATGTCCTATTGGGATAATGCTCACTGGATGTGGGTTGTTTCCAGGAGAGATCAAATCCAAGCCATGTGAGTGGATGAAGTGGATAAGGTATGTCTGGGAAATCGATGCAATGATAGCAGGGAAATGCATGGCTTACCTGTGGGTGCCTCTATAGAGGTTTAGCTACACCTATCATGGATGCAAATTTTTCCATGCCCATTCATGTCTTTTTTAGTCACCACACTGCCCTGGTGTGGTGACTAGTGATGGCAATGTTACCCACAAGAATTTCACGGAAATGAGAAGGTTGGCTCATGATGAGGACCCCTTTATCTTGTCTATGCCACCAAGAGCCACTACCCTCATGTGGTGACCAGTTGTTGGTAGTGTCATACCGCTACATGTCCATGGACCTAATAGGCTAGCTTGTGATGAGACCCCCTATCCTCTAACTAGGTCTTGTTTTATTATTTTTATGGGTCCCTTTGTTTCTTGCTGAGAAGATTTTTACTGCTTTCTCGGGGATCCCTGGGAGAAGAATATCAAGGTTTCATTCTTTGTCTTTTATCTTTTGCCAGCTACTTTTACCCTCTGGGCTTTTATCCCCTTCTTCACACAAGGTAAGGTACAACCCTTAAATATTTGGCCAACCCAATTCCTAGACCAGTGTAATGGGATGGATGAGCGAGAGAAAGATGGCAAGTGGTAAGTATGGTGGGAGCGGACGATGTCTTCTCATAAATACCCATGGTGGCAACTCAAAACCTATGGGCACAAGCTTAATAGGGCATCCTGTCATTCCCCCCAGATATGGTCAAGTGGAGAGGTATAAGATCCAAGCACCCGTTAGAAACAAAAAGAATTGAATGCACATATTCAAAGGTTTTGAGGATCAGAGTGACACATACCATGATACCCAGACTCATTACCTCATGGAGAAAGATCCACTTCTTCTACAGGACAAGGCTGAGGTGATGGATGTTGTTGTTGCTGACAAAGTGGAAACGCTGAAGAATGAAAATATGGGCCCTCCAAGGACACGCTCAAGTTGATATGGCTCTCGGTACTACATGTCTAGAACTTGTGGGCCTTGAGACATAATCTCCTTAATTATCCCTAAACTGGGGGATAACAAGCCCTATAAGGAGCATGTGCTACGTTTTGTGGGAAGATTTCAACCCTTTCTAAAGGAAGGACAATAAATTGATTCATATTCCAAGTGGATTCAAAGATGTAGACAACAGAGTCTAGTGAACTCCATTAACACATGGGTGTCAAATTATATGTGTGATTTTTGTTTGCATTATTGCTTGATAAAGTAGATATTTCAATTGCACATATGCACATAATTATGAAAATTTTATTATGTTAATATGTCAGTGCTTAATGATCATTTTCTCATGTTCACATGCGATTAAGCATCAATTAAAATTCCTCATTGGAGGAATTGTGTAGAGAAATATCTCACAGAAATTCTCGGATCACAGTGGTGATAGATAAGGACCTTATGTGTGTTTTAGGTGTGGTGTAGAGGGTCATTGAACATTTTAATGCCCAAATTATAGCATGCAAGAGTCGAAGCAAGGACACCATCTTAGTTTAAACTCAATCCAAGATTAGAATGAAGAAGAAGGAGTTGAATTTGAAGTCTCGCCTGATATGGGGGAGAATATAATGATACAAAGGTAAATGGTCATTCCCAAAAAAGAACAAAGGTAGAGTAGAGACAATCAACATTATTGGCTTTGGACAAATATTTTTCGAACCAGATGCACTTCTAGGGGAAAGGTGTGTCAAGTTATTGTTGATATTTGTAGTTGTGAGAATATGGTTTCCAAAGATATGGTAGATAAGTTGAAATTATGGTGTGAAACACATCCCCATCCTCACTGAATTACATGGTTCAAAAAGGGGAATGAAGTCACTATTAATAAAATATGGTTGATCAAGTTTTCCATTGTTAAGACTTATAAAGATGAAGTATGGTGTGATTTCATTCCTATGGATGCATGCCATCTATTATTGGGGAGGCCTTGGAAATATGATATAAAAGTCATGCATAATGGAGAAAATAATACCTACACCTTTGGGAAGGATGGATCGAAAGTCCTCTTATTTCCATTTAAGGATGAAGGGAAAGCTAAGAATATGTTGTCAGAAAGAGAGTTTGTTAAGGAAATGAAGGAAACAAGATTTTTTTATGCATTAATAGTGAAAAAAGGAGTCGAGAAAGACTTATCAATCCCTGTTGAAGTGGCCAAGGTACTAGAATAATATGTTGATGTTATCCCTAATGAACTACCTGATTGTATTCCACCAAAGAAGGATATTCAACATCACATTGATCTAATCCTAGGATCATATTTACCTAATCAGGTATCCTATAGGATGAATCCTACACAACATGCATAACTCAACTAGTAAGTGACATAACTTATAAATAAAGGTTTGGTAAGAGAAATCATGAGTTCCTGTGATGTACCGACATTGTTGACTCCCAAAAAGGATAATATGTGGAGGTGCATAGATAGCAGAGCAATCGATGTAATTTCTATCAAATATTGATTTCACATATCATGCTTGGATGACATGGTGGATGTTCTAGCCGGAGCTAAACATTTTAGTGAAATTGATTTGCAATGTGGAAGGACCAGGGATGGACTATATGAATGGATGGTGATGTCATTCGGGTTGTCCAATGCACCTAGTACTTTTATGCAGTTGATGAATATTGTGCTTCGAACTTATATTGGTAATTTTTTTGTCATTTATTTTGATGATATCCTAATTTAAAATTATATTGGATGCATTGAGAAAACATCATCTTTATGAAAACCTGAAGAAATGTAGGTCCCTGCAAGAGATTTTGGTATTCTTGGGTTTTTTCATCTGCGCGGGAGTCAAAATGGATTCAAAGAAGGTCAGAGCAATTTTGGAGTGGCCTAGTCCTAGGAGAATAACAAAGGTACGAATTTTTCATGGGTTGCACACCTTTTACCGAAAATGTATTTGAAATTTTAGCAGTATTGTAGAACCCATAACAGATTGCACCAAAGGCAAGACATTCATGTGGACCAATGAAGCTGAGGAAGGTTTTAAGGTTCTAAGGAAGAAGGTAATTGAGGCACCTATATTAGCCTTACCAGATTTTGATAAAGTGTTCGAGGTAGATTGTGATGCTTCACATGTATGCATTGGAGATGTACTTAGCCAAGCAGGTAGTCCAATTGCATGTTTTAGTGAAAATTTGAATGAGGTAAGAACAAACTACTCCACATGTGATATAGAATTTTATGCAATTGTGCAAGCATTGTGACATTGGAGGAATTATTTAGTGTAGAAGGAGTTTGTGTTATTTACCGATCACATTGCATTAAAATATGTAAACACCACAAATAAATTGAATAGTAGACATGCAAAATGGGTCTCTTTCTTATAGGGTTACACCTTTGTTCTAAAGAACAAATCAGGACATCGGAATCAAGTTGTATATGCCTTGAGTCGACGCACTGTTCTTTTGATAACCATGGAAAATAAAGTAATTGGGTTTGTTAAATTGAAGGATCTATATGCGTCTGATAACGATTTTTGGGAAATTTTGGAACAATTGGAGAATCTAGTTGTTGGGAACATGGTTCTTACTCAGGGTGAATACTTTATGTAAGATGGCTACCTCTTCAAAGGAAAAAAACTATGCATTCCAATTGGTTATATGAGACAAAATATTATCAAAGAAATTTACAATAGTGATTTATAAGGACATTTTGGAAAGGATAAGATGCTAGCCTTAAATGAAAATAAGTATTACTGGCCAAATATGAAAAAGGATATAACCAGGTATGTGGAACGGTGTAGGATTTTTCAAATGGATAAAGGAAACTCACAGAATACAGGGTTGTATATGCCATTACCAGTGCCAATAGGCCCATGGACATATCTGAGCATGTATTTTTTGTTTGGGCTCCCAAAAACACAGTGAGGTTGTAACATACCCAACCATCGAAGTTGGGGCAAGTCACACAAAAACTTTCTCTTTATCATCTCTGATACCATTTTAGTAACATACCTAGCCTCTAGCTAGGCAACCATACATGCAGAATACACATAACAAGAAACTTCTACTAATTAAATCCATTCTTTTGTTGTTATTGTTTTTCCCATAGCCTATAGCTACAATTTGTAACATATTTAGCTATGGTAATAACCATAAAACTTATGCATTTAAAGCATGCTAATAATCAACATGAAATACAACTAAATCATTCATTATAGTAGCATATAAGTCATTCTCATTCATGCAGATTTCATGCACAACAATAACACATGTAAATAACTCATTACAAGATAAAACACTTATCTTAAACAAGAATCTTACAATCAACTTCTTGGGGTGGATGTTCCATCCAATCATAGACTGAGTGTTCCAAATCTCAATAGCCAGTCACCCACGATCTAAGGCTAGCAATCCAAAAAATAGGGTGGTCTCTCACAATCCACTCACATCTCATAAATATCTCAACCCAACTGATATTTTCTTACATCTATCCTGAATTTCCACCAACTTTCTTCCTCTTGACCTGCCCAACCCAAGGAATGAATCATTCACTTATCAAGGATAACCCAAGGGATGTACCATTTTTTTATTAGAGATAACCCAAGTTATGAACCATCCTTTTATCAAGGTTAAACCAAGGGATGTACCACATGTTTATTGGGGATAACCCAAGGAACGTGACATTCATTTATCAGGGTCTCTCTGGCACATGTAGCTAGGAATATCTCAATTTGGAACTCAAGGGAAACTTGTGCTAGGAAAACTATCAGCAAACCAATAACAACACTTTTTGTTTGAGTGAAACTCACCCAGGAGTTCACTCTTCCATCCTGACAACTAGGAACTTCAGTTCTCCAGCTCCAATTCACTCCATTTACACTCAAGGCTTTTCCCTCCTATGGCCACACCTACTCTAAACTCTCTTTCCCTGCCCAAACTTGACTAACTTCCCAAACTGCTTGAATTGTTGTTACTTTTGTCTCAACCCATACAAAATTCCTCTTGTTCGCTTGCATTTCTTGACTCACACTCTTCCCCAAGATGATTTTACTCAACATCCATGTGCCCAATAACTTTTGGATGCGACCACTCACACCCACCCTCTTACATCTATTCAATTATTGGCTTTTGAAACACTCAATCAGAAATGGGAAGGTTCATATACAATAGCAGATTTAGGAAAATATGTTAAATCCATAAACATGGGTAATTACCCCCCTTGGAACCCTCTTGGACATTATCCTAGACACTCCCCTCTCTTGTGGATTAATTCATCCCACATCTCTTATCCATGTCCCCTTAGCAGCTGGCATCACATTGTATTATTAAAACATTGAAATACATTTCGCATATTACATCTCTTGGCCGTAGCCACATATTATATCTACATAAGAACTAATCAAAATGGGGATTATAATGGGGATGTTACATTCCCCCTCCCCTACAAATTTTCACCATCCTCGTTGCACTCTATGTTGATATACATATATGCAAATTTACATCATAATAATTAGAAATAAAATTTCTGCAATTTAACAACTCCAGCAACAACTCCAACCAAAATCTCATGTTCCTCTCAACTCGCTGACCCAAGGAGTGCACCATTCATTTTTCATGGATTCCCAAGGGATGAACCATCCATTTATCAGGGCTAACCCAAGGAATGCTCCATTCATTTATCAAGATCCACAATGCAGTTTTCCAGGACTCTGAGATGTGGTTCTAGAACTCTAGTTGCTCAAAACAGAGTCTTGCATTATGTCTTCTTCAAAACTGTCAAAAATTTGCAAGGTTTCCACCCACATGTTTTCTTCATGCTCCCATATAGCATCTTTAGGACCATAGCAGGTCCATTGAACCTTTACCATCCCTCTGGCTTTGTTCCTGAGAAATTTGACTTTCTAGTCCAGGATGCATATTGGTTCCACTCGGAAATCCCCTTCATGCTCCACCTGGATCACATTCCAATCAATGACATGATTTCCATCAAGTACGCACTTTTAATTAATGATACATGAAATATATTATGCACTCTCATGGAAGAAGGAAAATCTAACATGTATGCAACTGGCCCTATCTTTTATAATATTTCAAAAGGACCAAAATATCTAGCTGCCAACTTCGGGAAGCTTCCTAATCTTAGTGAACTTCTCTTTTCCTTTACTTTCACAAACATGTGTTCTCCCCATCATTGTTTCATGGAAACCTGCACAGGATACCTAGCTAAATCATACATAAACAAAGCTTATCAATAAAAGGAAGAGAGATACACAATGGAGAATGAGAATCAATGTATATTATGATCTTATCAATGACTAAGTGATCTTCACTCATATAGGCAATGAGATCCTATAATTAGGAATGCATGCATAATAGTGATGGTCTAAGATTAGAAAGTCTAAAATAGAACTAGTTAGTTAACTCCTACTAAACTAGTGTTACTCCCACTGAACTAGTGTGCCGAAAATAGAAATTTCTCCAACACCCCCCCTGAACATTACTATGGAGTAAAAAATGAGTCTTGGCTACTAGGCCATATTAGGTACTCATGTACAATGAAACTAATGAAAATTGAATAAAAGTGAGGAAAGAGGGAAAACCATGTGGGAACAAAACCCCCCCTCAAAAGATAATGTATCAAAAGATGAAAATGATAGTTGTTAGGAAATTGTGTTCTTCACTACAAGACAATCCCGCAAAGTCTGAAACTTATGCTCACTGAAAGTCTTCGTGAATATGTAAAAATATTTATGGATCTGATGAAGTTCTGTGGCAACCTATCTAGCCTTGTACCTCTTGATCCTATGGACTCATATGCACCTAAAAATATTCCTTTCTGGTGGAAGTGGAACCAGATTCCAAGTCTGGTTATGTAGGAGTGAGTCATACTCCGCCATAATGGATTTCCCACAACCCTATTGTAGTTCTGTGGATCATTAGATTGAACCATATAACAATGCATGGGCATCGCATGTTCTGAAGTTGAAAATACATGAGAAGGATCCTCATGCTTAGATTGAGTCCTCCTCGAATCCAATGGATTCCCTGCAAGGTTGTCTACTGCCTGAAGTGTGAACTGTGCCTTCTTGGGCATCTGTTGAAGCTTCAGCACTGGCTTATTATCTAGTTGTACTACCTTCTTATTTCCATATACATAATCTGAGTGTATGGAATCATCTCTGATATATAAAACTGATGGAAGAACAAGAGTATATGCATGTTGCATTAGAGGTGCATGCAAAGTACTCTCCTTATGTGTAAGTAAAAAGATGAGTCATCCTCAAAAAACTTAGTGAATTTATACAACCTTGACTTCTGATCCACCTCACCAATTGCAATAATGGAATTGTCATACATGTCAATTACTGAAACTGAATCTGATGTAAATTAAACCTTTTTACCTTTCTGAGTGATCTGATAAACTGAGAGAAGATTCATAGAAATCTTTGGAACATGTAGACTATTCTCAAAACTTCCATTATGGAGTTCCACTCTCCCTTCTCCTACTACTGCTATTGGAGTATCATCCTCCATGAGAATACGGGGTCTTGAGCATGGACTCAAGGAAGAGAAAACTTCTTCTTTCACTGCCATATGATGGGATGCACCAAAATCTATAATCCATGAATCAAATGAGGAATCAATTGCAACCAGAGAATGATGATTACCTTTCTTAGGAGCAAGATCTTTTTCCTTCTGCTTCTTGACTCCCTTTGGAATGAAGTTTCCAAGGTTGTTATGTTGAAGTGCCTGTGCCATAAGATCGATCTATTTTTTTCATGCATGTGGATTCTTCATGATTCGGTTTA
>SNQJ01S0030618.1:73826-84119 GCA_010110895.2 Picea sitchensis | reverse complement strand
CTCATCAAGGACAATACATATTATATTACATTTATCATCAATCAATCAATCCTTTGACATCAATCAATCACTTGACATCAATAAATGACATCAATCAATCAAACCATTGGCATCAATGACAACATGATCCAACACATATTAAACCCCCCAAAACATTTTTTAATGCCTCAATATGGCTCTGGATGGTTATGGACCTCGATTTTTGAAACTGGGACCTGCCACTAAAATGATCCTACAAGCCAATTCCTCCATTTTTTCCCACTTTGAAAGCATCGAGATAGATTAAAAAAATATAATGATCCAATTTGGATCATACCTCCCGATTTAGGCAGGATTTTGGTCCCCAAAATATTTACTAAATGAGGCGAGGAAAGTTTTCCTCTACCTTATGCCTGGAGTACCATTTTTCTTTGCTTGGAAGTTGTATTTTCAATCTAATATTCCAATGGTCATGATGTCGCTATGTTGTAGATTTGGAACTCTTCTCCAAAACTATGTTCCCTGCGAACTTTGCCTGAACATCTGGTGCTAAATACACTATGAAAGGTAGGACTCGCTCCTCCTCCTGATCCAACATGGAGGGATCATAGAGTTTCAGATTCTCCACATTCACTACAGAATAAATGCACATGTATGGGAGTAGACTAATTTTGAAGGCGCTATCTCCCAAATTTTCTAATACCTCAAAAGGACAATACCACAAAGCCTTGATCTTATTACCATGACCATGTAGTCTGCTCTTATTTAGTTGTAACCATACTTCATCTCCCACTCTAAATGTTCTCTCTATTTTGTGCTGGTAATGTCTAGCCTTGTACTTTTCCTGTGACTTCTTCAACGTCTCTTATAATTACAAATGGATCTTACTGATCTTCTGAACACATGTTTTTTATTTTAATACATCTTCTATGAGTTCCTCCCTCACTCCTTGTTTTCCATATACAACATCTAAGGGTGAAGGTGGAAAATATCCAAAGAAAGTTTCAAAAGGTTACTTAATAGTAGAAGTGTGGATTGCTTTGTTATAAGAGTGTTGTATATATATCATATTTTAATCCCATGTCTTCATATGCTTCTGATTATAACCCTTCAAAAACTGCACCAAAGTCATATTGACTACTTCTATCTTCCAATCTGTCTAGACCTCTTGAAGTTAGTGTCCATATTCTCCCACAATATAGTCCAGGAGGCACTGAGAAATATGGTGTCCATGCCTAAAATGATGCTCTTTGGTATCCCAAAGTGCACCTAGACCTGTTCAAAGAACAAGTTTGTTGCTTCATGTCCCTTGATGGTCATTTTACAAGGAATGAGAATGCACATTTTGCTGAACCTGTCAACTACCACAAATAAATAGTCATGTCCCTTCCACGTGGTTGGTAAACCACCCATAAAATCCATGGAAATTATTTCCCTAGGTCTAGCAGGTACTAATAAGGGATGGTATAGACCTTGCTTCCTATTACTGGGCTTGCTGGTACAACAAAATATACAATCTCTAATATACCATGCTACATATTCTTGCATTCTAGGATAGTACACATAGGTCCTTTGTACGTTGGACATTTTCTTCCCAACACCAAAATGTCCTGAAAAGTCCTCATTGTCTATTTATGCCTCTTTGTATGCATCATGGGTAAAAGGATCAATGTGCATTATAGTTTGTTGGACATAGTGTCATTGATGTATTGTCATTGATGTCAATAGTCGATATCATTGATGTGATGATAAGTTGGTATGACGAATTGTCATTGATATCAACAATATTCTGTTAGCATATAATGGTTGATGTCAAACAGTTGGACGATATGCAGAGATTAAAGATCAGAAGGGTTAGCAAATGAAAATCAAAGTTACATTAGGAAAGTATGCAAAGATTAAAAATATTAAAATCTCAGGAGGGTTAGCGAATGAAGATAAAATATCATAAGGAAGAGCGCATTGTAGAAATGTCGTCAGGATCGATGGAGATACTAAGAAGTTGATCGATGCACATGAAAAGGTGAGAAGCCTCAACAACCATCCGATCAAGAAATTGACGGTGTTGATCATCTCATGTAAAAAACGTTGGTCATATGAGTGACCATGGGCTTAAGGACCGTTGGAGGATTGGTCAACGATGAGATCAAGTTGCAACCATCATATATGCAAGCAAGGTCAACGACAGGGATGAATTGCGGAGAGCGAAAAGAGAATTAAACGACTCACTAGATAAAATCCTACAATCATTCTAGATCTTCAGATCTCATAAAACTCAAAGATAGATGATTGTTTTTGATTCACCAACAACGCACAACTTCAAATTACGAATTTTGGGTGACGAGTTAAATCACTCGTAAGTTGTGGCTCCACAATTATCCTTGATTTTTAATACGCTTCGAGAGTCTTCACGACCGTTGGATCACCTTTGAGTGGAAGGATAGGATAAGCAAAGATGGAGGGTCATTGGATTTAAAACAAGGCAAAGAAACATCGCAGACATATCGAGCCATCGATCTAAGATCTTGCTCAAACGAGCATCATTTAATTCGGGTCTAAATATGTGAGGAGGTTACGCTTCGGGAGATATATGTCAAAAAGGACATGTGGCACAGTCAGATAGTGACAAGTGTCAAGATGAAATCGACAAATTAGGTACATGTAAATCATGAATCTGAGTGACATGTGGCTTCCACTCAACCTGTGCCATGTCATGAAGTGACGTCAAGAAGTTTACATCACTCCGAGATTTTTCACCACCAACAAGTGACCTAAGTCCCAAAGTCCTGAATGCTGAAGTCCCTAAGTGGACACGAGTTTTCCGATATGAAGATCACTTTGGGTGCATTCTCAACAGTTGATCAAGTATAGTGGAAGGATAGTGTAAGTGGAAGTATTAACTGACAACAATCGGTCTCCACCGCCTAGGAATTGTTCAGTGTTTGATCACTCTGGAGCAAAATGAAGCAATGATTAGCCTAAGTCATGGAGACCCGAAGTGGACATGAGTCGTCTGATCTAAATATCACTTCGGGTGTATTCTCAACCATTGATCATATTATAGTGGAAGGATAGTGTAAGTAGAATAGATGAAGTCTCAGAGTAAATGGTGGCCATCCATCTCAATGCTTGATTAAGTCCCAGCCATCAGATTAAGCAATGAAAGGATAAGTGTAAGGATTGAATATGACCATTGATTTGGTTCTGCAAAATAGAAGTGAACCATCTGATCTGTTCGATGAAACCTTATTCAGAATATTTGATAGGTTGAAAGTCTCGACTGTCATCCATCTCATCTGGAGATTAAATCATGACCGTTGATTCTGATAAGCGCTCAAGTGCTCGTTTGGCCTAGCATCTGGTCACCGTTGTTGGTCATATGGAATAAGTGATATAAAGGAAAAAGATAATGCATCACTATAGTTGATAAGCATGTGGTTTTTCATTATCGGTCACATGTAATGGTTTGAAAGAAGTGCCTCTGCAAAACACGGTTTCTGCAATAATAGCAAAGATTCAGGATCGAGTTAAAAGGATGAAATTGATCCACATCTGTGATCAATTTATGAAATGCCTCCACGGTAAGAATGTTAAAACAATGATTATGGTTAAAGTGAGATGAAGAGGTGTGATGGTCTAAACGAAAGGAAACAATACGTTATAACTCACACCATTTTGAAGATTATATAAACAAGGAAGAGTGGTGAGAAGAAAGTGTCTCTGTGGTTTAGATAAGAAGATCAAAACAGAAGCAGAGTCTAAGATGAAGAACTGTTAGTTCTAAAGTACCTGTCAATTTCTTATTGAAGATCGAGAACACAAGAAGACAGAGAAGAAGTTATGCAATCCAATACTTGATATATAAGATCTTTATTGGAATGCAACAGATTCATTAAAGATTAAATGACAGAAGCTAGAGAGCAAGAGATGAAGTTTGACTGCAGATAACCAGAAGACCATACAAGCAAAGGTTGCATTAGACAAGTATAAAGTAAAACAATGGTTGTATGAGTGAAATTCAATGAAGTGCAGAAGAGATTGATTTGCATTTTAAAATAAGGGTGGTTGGGTGGTGCAAGGGAAGGTTGGAGCCTGCAGGGGAGTAGGTGTTTCCTTGCCAGTTGTAGCTGACTAAACAAGGGGGTCGAAGCCTCCTACTAGTTGGTGCTGGTGAAAAGAGGGAGTTGGCACTTCCTTGTCAGTTGTAGCTGACTAAACATGGGGTCATAGCCTTCTACCAGTTGGTGATGGTGAACAAGGGTGTAGGTGCATCCTGATCAGTTGGTGCTGATCGAAATGGAAGAATATATTCCTTCTATGTAACTTGTAAGAAAAGGAATTTTGCAGTTAATAGAAAAGTGTTGGTCATTTTCTCTGTTGGGTTCCACGATAAAATCTTGTGTTCATAACGGTTCGTTGTTCATCATATATTGCTTAATTGAATAATTAATATGTGTGCTTAATGTGGATGAAGTTAAAAAGAAAAATTAGGCAATATTGATTCACCCCCCCCTCTCAGTATTGCTGGATATTCCATCAATTGGTATCAGAGTGAAGGTTCCTTTAAGAATAGTCTAACAAACTGAAAGGAAGATCAAATTAAGCACACATGGATGGACAAAAGATTTACACTGAGAATGTAACTCCAATACCTTGAAAAGAAGAATACATATTTTGGAGTACAAGAATGAAAATTCATCTGAAGGCATTGGGACATGATGTACGAAATTCAGTGATCACTGATTACTTCCCACCAAGCAGATTAAGGAATCCAACTCAAAAGAAATCCAAGAAAATTAACTCAGTGACAATGAATACAATCCTTGATGGATTACCTGATGATGTCAAAGAGAATATAGGTGAATGTAATTCTGCAAAGGAACTTTGGGACAGGGTGAAAGACCTCTACTCAGAAGAAAAGTCTAATGAAGCATTTCAATCAGAACAAAGTTCAGTCTACAACAATTCTAGTGATGAAGATTCTTTTGAAGAATACTCAGACATTGAAGCAAAAGTCAATCTTGAATCTGAGCTTGAGTGTGCTTTGGATGATCTGAAAAAATATAAACAAAGGTGTAAACAACTAAAGGATCAACTTAAGACTGTTGAAAAATTCAAGAAAGGGACTAAAGCCCTTGGTAAAGTTCCCAGTCTACAAATAATTCCTTCATATGAATTTGGACTTGAATATGAACAAGTACACATAGTTAAAGGTTCAAGTCCTATTACTCAGATTGATGTTGAAGATGACATGTCTTGTGATGATACCTCCAAAGAATATGCTCATCCTCCCATGAAGATGTATCAAATCAAAAGAGAAGACACATAAGACATTCCTATCAAGGATGAAGAGGAGGACTCAACCATCAATGAAGGTAAATACTCTCCACAATATTCCGATTACAATAATGTTGATATTAAAATCTCCCTTGCAAGTAAAAAATAAGACTTAGATACAATAGAAGAATGTTCTGTTAACATTTATCCCATGAAATAAGTAGAAGAAGAACTATCTAAGGTCAAACATAAAGTTGATTGGAGTCTTTACGAATACCACTATGACCATGATTATTCAGACTATAGTTTTCTTCATAACTACACTAAATAATTTCTTGAAAATAGTCAAAAGCATTTCTTGGAAATAAAGGAAATTCTCAAAGACAATGAAAAAAGCATATCTGAGCAAAATATTCAGCTAGAAGAAAAAGAAGAGGCGATTGAGAAATTAAAGAATTAAATCAGTCAAGAAAAAGAACAAAAGAAGGAAGATGATGAACTTAGCAGAATCCTTATAGATCTTAAAGAACTAAGAGAAAGCAATGTCAATATAAAGACCCAACTTGAAGAAACCAAAAGAAGAGAGGAGGTAGTGAGGAACCAGTTGAACAAAAGATAAGAATCATGTCAAAAGATGGAAGCAAAAGTTGTGAATCTTAGAAAGAAGGTTGAGAAGTCAAACACCCAAGTCAAGTTCTTGAATAACTCTATGATATTAGATGAGATCTTGGATAGTCAGAGATCACCAAATGACAAATCTGGTCTTGGCTACAACAATGAATAAATTACTAATCCTAAGAAACGTAATGCAAGTCCTTCATTTGTAAAGGGTGAAGATAGGTCTGATGCAAGTCCTTCATTTATAAAAATGGAAAGTAGGTATGATGCAGGTTATTCATGTTCAAAGAATGAAAGAAACATTACAATATTTAGAAGATCAGATCAAGGAAGACACCCTGAAGCTACTCATACACCTCAAAGTAAGTTTAGAAGAGAGACACCTTCATGGATGAATAAAATGAAGTATGAGAGTGTTTTTAATGGTTATTGTTTATCTTGTAATGAATATGGTCATAAAGCCTTGGATTGTAGGCATCATGGAAGAAAACAAATTAATAGGTTTAACAACAATATAAAATGTTGGAACTGAAAATGTTTGGACATATTGCTACACATTCTTACACTATGAGATGCTACAGTTGTGATGGATATGGCCACAAAGCTCATAACTATTGGAACTCAAAAAGACAATAAAAAAGAAATGCTTCACAGAATATGACAAGAAGAATAAAGAGTGACATCGATGATGAATCTCCAACAATAGAACGACAATAAGAATTGAGTAATAATTATCTCACAAATATTTCTATCCTATTTTAATGGTACACTGAAACTCATTCTCAAAAAAAAAAGAGAGGAGAGATATCTGTCCAGAAAGCTGCAAAGACTATGCTCAATGAAGAAAAAATTATCTGATGAATATTGGAGGGAAGATGTAAGCACACCAATATACATATTGACCAGAGGTCAGCTCAAGATTGATAGTAATAAAACTCCTTATGAACCCTGGTTTGGAAGAGCTCCTTCGGTAAAATACTTCAAGGTCTTTGGAAGTAAGTGTTACATCAAAAGGCGTGATGAGAATCTCGAAAATGTGATGCTAGATCTGATGAAGGTATCTTTCCTGGATATGCTTTTACCAAGAAAGTATGCAAATGTTACAATCTTAAGTTACATAAGATTGTTGAGAGTGTAGATGTCAAGGTGGATGATATAAAAACAATTGATATCATGGATAGAGATCGATGAGAATCAATGAACAAATCCAAGGGTTGTTTGAAAAATATGAGCTACAACTACGCAATCTTCCAGTAGGACAACGATATCCGCAGTAACAACTTTATGATGTAAAAAATGATATACATGACATCCTGTAGAGATAACAAGAGGATAGACCTTGTCAGGAAGAGCTACTCTTTTTAGAAACAAAGGGGGATCTGTCAAAGGCAGAGAGAGTAGATTGATAGGGGAAGTTATTTAGTTACAACAGGTAGAGCATAATTGCAGGGGGAGTTACCAAAATTCAGATATTGATCAGTAGCATATAGACATACATATAATAGGTGGAGAAACCCTTTGCCATTGATATCGAAGGGGGAGAGCAACTTTAGAGGAGAGACGCATCATCACATGGGGAGACTGTGTATGAAGTTGGTGTGTTACCATCAATGACAAAGGGGGAGATTGTTGGACATAATGTCATTGATGTCAACAGTCGATATCATTGATGTGATGATACGTTGGTATGATGAATTGTCATTGATATCAATAGTATTTTGTTAACATATAATGGTTGATGTCAAACAATTGGTTGATATGCATAGATTAAATCTTAGGAGAGTTAGCGAATGAAAATCAAAGTTACATTAGGATGGTTTGCAGAGATTAAAAAGATTAAAAGCTCATGAGGGTTAGCGAATGAAGATCAAAGATTAGAAGGAAGAACGCATTGTAGAAATGCCACTAGGTTCGATGGAAAGACTGAGAAGTTGACGATGCACATGAAAAGGTGAGAAGCCTTAGCAACTGTCCGATCAAGAAATTGATGTTGTTGATTGTCTCATGTAACAAAAATTGGTCATATGAGTGACCATGGGATTAAGGACCGTTGGAGGATTGGTCAATGATGAGATCAAGTTGTGACTGTCGAATATGCATGCAAGATCAATGACATGGATGAATTGCAGAGAGCGAAAAGAGAATTAAACGACTTACTAGATACAATCCCACAATCGGTCTAGATCACCTTATCTCATAAAACTCAAAGATCGACGATTATTTTTGACTTACCAACAATGCACAACTTCAAATTAAGGAGTTTGGGTGACGAGTTAAATCACTCACAAGTTGTGGTTCCGTAATCATCCTTGATCGTTAATCCGCTTCGAGAGTCTTCATGACCCTTGGATCACCTTTGAGTGGAAGGATACGATAAGAAAAGATGGAGGGTTGTTGGATTTAAGCCAAGGAAAAGAAGCATCATAGACAGATCAAGCCATCTATCTAAGATCTTGATCAAACAAACATCATTTACTTCAGGTCTAAAGATGTGAGGAGGTTATGCTTCGAGAGATCTACATCATCAAGGACACGTGGCACAGTCATATAGTGACAAGTGTTAAGATGAAATCGACAAATCAGGTACATGTAAATCATGAACCTGAGTGACACGTTGCTGCCACTCGACCCGTTCCATGTCATCAAGTGTCGTCAACAAGTTTACGTCACTCCGAGAGTTTTACTTCGGGAGTTTTCACCACTAGCAAATGACCTAAGTCCTGAAGTCCCGAATGCCGAAGTCCTGAAGTGGACACGAGTCATCCTATCTGAAGATCACTTTGGGTGCATTCTCAATCATTGATCAAGTACAACCATGGATGATTTTAGGGGCTAAATTTTGCTCATGGGCTAATTTTCCATGGTTTTTCCAAAAACGAGATTTTCTATTTTAAAAATGATTTACCCAAATTCTATAGGATACAATTATTTTACCTTAAAAATCGCCAAAAATTTATAAAAACTATATAAAATCCTTAGAAATTTGAATATTTTTTACAAAAATATCACTAAACATTTATAGTTGGCATATGAAGGATTAGTAAGATTCGCCAAGGTTTCTACATTTTAAAATAAATTTCCATCCTTAAAATCATCCTTGAGTACAGTGGAAGGATAGTGTAAGTGGAAGTATTAACCGACAACAAGCGATCTCCATTGCCTAAGACTTATTCAATAGGTGATCACTCCAGAGAAAAATGAAGCAGCGATTAGCCTAAGTCTCAGAGTCCCGAATGCCAGAGTCCCGAAGTGGACATGAGTCGTCTGATCTAAAGATCACTTCGGGTGTATTCTCAACCATTGATCATATTACAGTAGAAGTATAGTGTAATAAGAATAACTGAAGTCTCAGAATAAATTGTGGCCATCCATCTCAATGCTTGATTAAGTCTTAGCCGTCGGATTAAGCAATGAAAGGATAAGTGTAAGGATCGAATATGACCATTGATCTGGTTTCGTGAAATAGAAGTGAACCATCCGATATGTTCGATGAAACCTTATTCAGAAGATTTGATAGGTTGAAAGTCCCGAAGTCCCAATTGTCGTCCATCTCATCGGGAGATTAAATCATTTAGGCTCTTGGAACACTCCCTTGCATGCCATTAGAAAATAATCCAATTCATTCTTCTTTTCCTTAGTACACCCTTTCAGAGAGGAGTACATATGGGTTCAACAACAAATTAGAAAAGGGTTGACCCCTTCATTTTCATCTACAACATGCCAAAAATGTAAAATACATAAACTAAAACCTTAAAAAGGATGACATCATGCCCTAGAATGGATATGTAGGGCTGAAAATTTGATGTCAATCCTCGAGGAGTGGAACATTGGGCCTCCAAATGCAATGTGTCATGATCCCATGTGTAAACGTGCCATGCAATGAAGTCAAACCACCTTCAGAACCACACTATCTACCAAACCCTAACCTCCAAGGTGATGTTAAGGTCTAGAAGGTGAAGTCACGGGTGTTGGATTTTCAATGAGCTATGGCTCATGTATCCTCTTTAAATTTTCTGTTTAGTTTTACTTGAACCATAACTACTGTAGAAAACCAAGATCACAAAAAGAATAACCATGCAAAAGAACACAAGGAGTATGCTGGGAAACCCTTCTCAACAAGGGAAGAAAACCCAACCAATCCTTTGCTATATTCCTCAAGAGAAAGACCTCCCACACCATCACCAAACCTAGCACACAAGAGGGTGCTGTAATTCTCATAATTTCAGACCACAAATTCTGAAATCATGAGATGACACAATGATAAGTGTGTTTCCTCAATGGGGATTCACCTTTATTTCTACAAGACTTGTCACATCAAATGATGTGTCTTTTGGCACAATAGGGCCGACCTCAATAACTCAAAACATAATTAATAATTACCATATTAATTATATTTTGTATTAATTATCTTTTACAGTA
>SNQJ01S0030618.1:44480-69596 GCA_010110895.2 Picea sitchensis | reverse complement strand
GTTTGACAATGTCGTGATGAGAAATTCCATTCTTTTCTTGTTTTCCTTGTAGCCATATGTACCATACAAATCTCTCACGAACTATGCATTAATATTTACTGTTGTAACTGGGGTGGACTTGTACTTTGGTCTAGTATCAACTTTCTGATGCATGTAATTTACTAGATATGCCTAGTTCTAAAATACACTGTTGTCACTTACAACACTTATTGTCCCAACACTGCCACAATAGTCCTTTAATCATAGGTCAAGACTGCCCTTGATGTCTCATCAAAAAATATCTGAAGGCTGGCTTTATCTGCTCTCAAGATGGGTCTATACAGTGTTTACACACTTCTGTAACTTGTCATGCAACCTTCAAACTAAACCCTACTCTGTCATAATTTCAGTCTTTAAATCTACTTCAAATCACTTTGATGATAAGGCAGAAAAACTGATATTTAAAGTTAATGAACAAATGATCACCATCCTGGCTTCTATTAACAACAACATTTTTTGTAGTGTTTAACTGTCAAGTAAAGATAAAGGATTTTATGTTGCCTATGATTTTCACCGAGATAGCCTCATTTTGCTAGAAACATAACCGAGAACATGTTTGTTAAAATGTCTTGCTACAACTTATGTTAACCTTCCATTTATTTTAATATATGCACCTAAATCACCACCATAACAATACTCCATAACAATTTTTTTTTTGATGTGGATGTCTGACAATGTCATACAATCCTATAATGTTCAGATGGTTAATTTGTCTTAGAATATCAATCTCCAATAATTTTAAAAGTCCACCAACTTCAATTTTCTGTAATTCCATTTGAGTATGGCATAAGGAGCTTGATATCGGATTTTAGGCCTGTTTACTAGACAAGGGTAATGACCCTCCAAGTCTATGGTCTGCTACAACAAGAACATGCCTAACAACCTTCACTTTACTGCTCATAAAATTTAGTTTTTTCTACCAGCCTTGGCCTAATCCTTCTCCTCCTGTAGGTCTTATTGTTTAGGGTACCTATCACAGAGTTTCTTTTGATTGTGGAAGCATTACATCTCACCTCAGAAGGGGTTTGACCCTTCTTCTTTAACTGTTTGTTGTTAGGGTATTTCCACGACAGCTTTAGAGGGGCCTTAGAACTGATCGAGTTCCTTACTGTGATTGCAGTTTAGGGTAGGCCATGTTCCTCAAGCCTGTGGTTGCCTTGTTCTAGCAGCCAACCCCTTATCCTAAGCTCCGACCTCCTCTTCCATACATCTTGGCTATTGTTCAAGGGTTAGATTCACCACATAATTTTTAAGAAGGAAGATTAGACCCTCTCCATCTACCACATAATTGTCAAGAGGGGTCCAACCTCATCATCTACCACAAAATTTTCAAGGAGAGGTACGACCCTCTTCTCTTCACACCTACAACATAATTTTGACAGACCTTACCTTCAATTTTAGTGTGCAATGGTTTTCTTCATGCCTACTTTGATACCATGTTGGATTTTCAATGAGCTATGGCTCATGTATCCTATTTAAATTTTCTTTTTAGTTTTTCTTGAACCATAACTACTGCAGAAAACCAAGATCACAAGAAGAATAACCATGCACAAGAACACAAGAAGTATCCTGGGAAACCCTTCTCAACAAGGGAATACAACCCAACCAATCCTTTGCTATATTCCTCAAGAGAAAGACCTTCCACACCATCACCAAACCTAGCACACAAGAGGGTGTTGTAATTCTCATAATTTCAGACCACAACTTCTGAAATCATGAGATGACACAATGATAAGTGTGTTTCCTCAATGGGGATTCACCTTTATTTATATAATACTTGTCACATAAAATGATGTGTCTATTGGCACAATAGGGCTGACATCAATAACTCAAAATATAATTAATAATTACCATATTAATTATCTTTTACATTAATTATCTTTACATTAATTATCAATTACATTAAGGTGGGGCTGACCTGTACCCTTTACATTAGAATAAGGGTTACAGGTAGGTCTAAATCTTGAACAATATAGCAAGGCATATCATACACCCACTAGTGCTCAACTACTAGGGGTACATCCATAGGGATGTCCATAGATCTATCTCACTACATCTCACAGGAGAACCACACTCACTAGTGCTCAACCACTAGGATTGCGTTCACCTGTGCTCATCCACAGGCACATCCAACTCAACAGATCTTCTTTCCCACTACATTACATAGGAGAGTCATCTGGAGTTCATCATCTCAACTCTCTGCTCAGAGGAGGCTAATACACCGTCTCCATCTCTGTCCCATAACGATGCACCCAACTCATGGGAATTCACACGTTCACCTTGTGATCAACCACAGGCATGTCCAACTCATCATATCTCATTTCTCACTATGTTACAAGGGAGAATAATCTGGAGTTCTTCTCAACTCTCTGTAAGTAGGAGGCCATCACTACATTCCAGTTCTATCTTAGATAGGAACCACACACCTAGCTCATGGGCTCTCTCTCAGGTTGACTAGATCAGTCTGTGTCCTAGAGAATGTTTTTCACAACTATAATCATCAACAACGAGCCTCCAAAGGCCATGTCCTAGTGAAATCACACCCTCTAGTGATGGCATGATTCCTCAAAAAGAAACAACCTCCTTCCTCTATGCACAATGGTTCTGGGTGTCTTTCCTATATTGTGGGTTTCTTTCCTATGTATGTGGCATATGACCATCCTTCTCAATAACCAAGAAAACATTTCCATCACCCAAGGCTTCAAGGGTGTAAGAGACATGATATGATGGGAGTGAGTCACTAGATGACTCCCTTCTCTCCATCACCTGTGTCAAATTATTGCAATAAGTCACAACATCATGGGAACAACCCAATATGTCCCTCAAAGAACCATGCCAGGGGCATTCAAAACAAAACATAATATAAGACAAAGTAAACCAATGTTCATAAGACATGTTAGTCCTTAAACCATGAACAGTAAGCTAATGTCTAAGATACAAGCCATGTAAACAATGCACTCAAGTATCCCCTTCAAGTATCACACAATCCCAAGACCTTGTGAGGGTTACAAAGTTTAAGTATGGGAGGGCCTTTATTCAACCCTATTAGGTGTGCCACCTAGACAAGAAAAAAATAAACTAGGTAGAAGGATAGGTCTCGAGAGTGACAAGGAAAAGTAAAAATCCATCAATAGCAAGTGTGAGTGTGATATGGTATTAGGCTTACTTCATGGCTTATGGTATCCATTTTTTTGAGTGCCTTTGTAGAGGTGACACTTTCTTGCTTGAGATACCCTTTCCTTGGTACTTTTTGAATTTCGAACCCCTTATTTTTCCTTTTGATACCGAGTTATCATTTTCAAGTCCCGTTTATAAAAGGTTTCAAGCTTCTTTCCTTTATATTTTACTAGGCAATAGTCCTTTATAATTAGTGCATTCATTCACATTCGGACAAGGGTGATTACCATTAGAGGGGGTAGATCTCAAGATGGCATGAGTATTTTGTGGTGGCCTTTATAATTTAACAATAACATATACATATAGCAGTTGCATCATCCTATGGGCCTTCAACCCCTTCTTCTCATGAGAGAATGGACCATAGTTGAAGTTTGGGATATGTGAAAGGATTTATGATGGAAAAGTTTAAGTATGTTCGGGAGTGGATTTTACCCTTGAGAGGAACCCACAGTATTACCCCTTTTCCTTGGGTGGTGACAATACATGACTAGGGTATAGAAGATAACCACCAAGGTGAAACAAGGAAACCAAGACAATTTCTCAGGCAAGTGATCCACTATCCAATTTCAACCAATGATCCTTTTCCACATGCCTAATAAATTAAACACAACACCTTGCATGAAAAAAGGACTAACCATACCTCATGGTGATGTTGGCTTACCATGCCCCCTACTCTGGGTTGCCTGAATGTGTTGATCCTTGGTTGATGCAACTGGGAGGAAAATCAAGGGGGGATGTTGGGATGTTGTCTGTGGACATGATGGTCATCATCATCATCATGGTGTAGATCATGTTATCCATTGCAGGCCTCAAGCCATGATCTCCTCCAATTACTCCTAGGCATGGGGGGTGGGGGAGGGGTAACATCTAGACACAACATGCCTTAGCATATATAGTGTTGGAAAAGTGGTTTTTAATGATGTCAACCCTAGAAGAAGCCTCGAATAAAGTTTGGAAGCTTCTAGAACTGATGGGTGTATTTGAATAAGTCTCCAAAGTAGTCCCCTTATGGCATATATTTAAGCATGGCCCTCATGGGAATACGCTTTGAAGAAGTATAAAGAAGACCTTGAAATATGGTTAAGTGGTTAAGAAGCCCCATAAGTGTGGTCATGAAGCCCAAAGTTGATTGAAGAAAAAGAGTATGAATAACTTGCAAATGCATGAAAAATATCCATTGATTGGTAGTCCTCGTCAAGCTGTCTCCAATGGTAGGTGGCACGCCACATGATTCCTCACAATTGAGAAGTTATGCCCTCTTAAATATGAATCCTTGAAGTATGGTAAGGAATCCCCAGATATAAGGTCAATAAGTTACAAGTTGGCCCTAAAGTCAAGTAAATGAGAAAAATAAGTTGCAAACAAGAAGTTACAAGTCGACCTTAAAGTCAAGTAAAGGAGGTACTCAGAAAAGTAAAAATACACATTAAGAACCTCTCATTTTAATCATTCAATATTTTGATCTCTTATCACAATATTGGCAGGGGATTTCAGAGGGAAGATGAAGTGAAGAAGGAAGAAATGTCAAGGGAAGATGAAGTCTTGTGATGATGTGTTCTAAGGTATGTTTCTTAAAGATCATCTTAGCATTTTTACTATAACTATTTTTCTAGAATGATTCAAATAGTGAAACTTGGAGGTTGTTGAGAAGACATATCAAGGTACATGTGGTACAAATTTCAGCCTTTTGGTCATTTAATTTTGGAGATACACTATGTGGAAGATAGGATTTTTGACTAGTCTTGTAACTAGTCACAAACATGTGTTCCGGGTAAAAAAGTCATAACTTATTCATATAGAATCAACATTTTGTGAGACCAATTGAATTGGAAAGTGTACGTCCTATAGTAATTTTTTCTGTGATTTTCAGAATCAGATATCAAATTTTGAGTGTGTGGCATGTTGTACAAGTTCACTCTCCATAATAGGCCAAAATTCAAGAAGGTCTTCCATATTCCTTATATCCCCTTTTCAGTGACGATTCAAGGAGTGAAACTTGGATGAATTTCATAGAAGATATCAAATAATATTGGGTACAAGTTTAAAACATTGATTCATTACAAGTAATGAGTTATACTTGTTGGAATTTATGGTTTGTGACTAATCCAAAATCTAGTCCCAAACAAGCATTCAAGATAAATTTAAGAACTGATGTTGGGGTTTATATGTGGACCCATGTGGACCTAGGATATTTTTGTGGACCCAGTTTCTAAGTTGACCTAGGTTGATGATGCTTATTATGTGGTGGATATAGTTTTGATGATGTTGATGTATTAATTGTGGTGGATGTAGTTTTGATGATGTTGATATATCAGTTGTGGGGGATCTGGTTTTGATGATGATGATGATGTATCTGTATCAATGAAAGCAATAGTGACATATTTTGATAATGATGATGTATCAATTTTGATGATGATGTATCAGTATAAGTGACAATAATAGTGACAGGTTTTGATGATGATGATGATGTATCAATATCGGTGACAGTAACAGTGACATGTTGAGATTTAATGATGATGAAGTATCAGTAACAGTGATAGGCTACGTCTCCATTTATATTTCAGGGAGGAAGGAAGGGGAAAGGAAAGGGGGTTGGAGCCTCCTTCCAGTTGGTTCTAGAGAATACAGGGATTCGTAGCTTCCTTCATGTTGGAACCTGCAAACTAGAGGATTGGAGCCTTGTTGGAACCTGATCAAGTTTTGAAGAACCTTGGTCATGTTTGACCAATTTTGGGACTTCGAAAGGCTGGTCGAAGACTGAGCACCAGGCGAAGTTGAGATCGCAGGATCTCGCCACCTTTTGCGGACTTTTTGGGTTTAAGGTTTATGTAATGGGTATGGGATGTCGGTCCATGGGTTTACCCATGCTTAGGCCCTTTTGTAATGTATAAATAGAAAGATAGGCGATGTAAGTAGGTAGTAGTGATGTGAAGTACTATGCTAAGTGAAAGTGATGTAAGTATTTAGATTTATGTGATTGAGTTATCTCTGTGCATACTGTGTGTTGAGAACTTGCAGAGCTAAGTGTAAGTGATTATAAGAAAGGCTTTGTGTTGTGCCAAGCTCGGGGAAGGAGGATCTAGCGAGGTGCACGCAGATCTCCTGTCCTATGCAGAGTTGGTTTTGATGCTCTATGCATGTAATGATATTGACAAAAGATAATAAAAAAGATGAAGAGTTGGTGGTCATAGCTCCACACTGGGGGTGAACCACATATGTCATGTTTTATGGCTGCCTTGTGTGATTGATGTGATTTATTCTTAGTGTTGTAATCTTTATGTATGTTAGATGCATCTGCTATAGTATCTTAGTGCTTAGTAATGTGAATGAATGCTAGATCTGATCTATTTCTATGTGCTAAGTGCTTGGATGTGTTAGATCTTGTTGAACACTATGTTGCTCTGTAATTAGAGTTTTACCTACGATGTGAATAAGGGTTAAATACTAATGGATGTTAACGGCTAAGTTCTCTGTTAAGTATTGTAATACAGATCTGTGTCCCAGCTAGGTTGTAGATACTTGAGTCTTGCAACCCCCCCTGCCTTTACCTTGGGTGAGACTTCATCTGCTTCATAGCTGTTTCTGAAAGGGCTGGTAGTTAGGGTTTTGTTGGTGTGTCATTGAAGTGTTGAACACTGGGTCTACCCCTGTGTACCAACAAATAGTTCCATTGCCAGGACCTGAAACTGTGATTGCTGGGAACTGAAGAAAAGAGAAAGCTCTGTGTGTAGATTTGTTTCCCTAGTGCGCAGTACTCTACTTGACTTGTGAAGCTTCGTGCTAAGAAGAGAAGGTTGATCTGATGAAAAGAGGTAAGATCTTAAAATCTTTGTGCTCTGAAAAAGGTAAGATAAGTGGAAATTTGTATTTCAAAAGAATGGATCTAGGTATGTTTGATAGATTTGGTCCTAGTTTGAAAACTAGGGCACAACTCGAAGAAATAAGATATGATATGAATAGATTTGATATAAATAATGAAAGATATGTTATCCCTATGCATAGACATAATTGTTGGACTAACAAGTGAATACAAGATCCTAGAAATAATTTTTTGGAGGTCCATCACTACGATCCCAGTGCACAGTACATGACAGTTTGGGGATCGTTCAAGAGAAAAATATGATTGACTCTTTGTTATAGTTGTAGAAGACCGGGACATCTTGCTAAGGAATTCCCTGGTAGAGGTCCTATTTTCCTTTGTTGTAAAGCTACTGGACATGAATTTTTGGATTTCCCTATAATGATTGCTAAAGTTGAAAAGATGAATATGAGACAAGAAAACCCTGAGGAAGGCCAAGAGACTAAGAATATGCTAAAAAACCAGAAAGAATCAGAGGCTATATTATTGCAGATGAAAGAAACATTGAATAATCATAGAGACATCATTTTATCAGAGCTCTTAAGAGAGAAAGAGTGCATAGAAACACAAATAGGAGACTTCGACATAGACTGTGTATTGGATGCAAAAACACATGTGAATATCATGACATAAAGTACTTGGGAAATCTGAGGAAAGCCTGCTATGGTTCCTTCACTAGGAGGAATAGGATTGTTTAAAGGAAAGTTGATAACCCTATGTGGAAGAGTTTCTCATGTACCTATGATTTCTCATGGAGCAACAACATAAGAAGAATTTGAGGTCATTAAGTTTGTTGAGAACAATGTCCCCTTTGCACTTTTACTAGGAAAGACCTCGATTGAGAAAGATCAGATCCAAAGGCAAGAATAAGAGGAAGATGTAGAACAAAAAAAGAAAGAATTAAGGGATTTCATGGCTGAGAAAATAGTGCGCTTAATACAAGAACAAGAGGACAAGTCGAAGCTACTAAGGGCCAATGACTTGGTTGTTGAAAGAATGCAGGAAGACTTGAAACACCTGTCCATTCAAGAGAGCAGAGCACCTACCCCTGAAACAATAAGAGAAGAAATATTACCCTCAAACCCTATGAAAGACCATCAACAACGCAAAGTTACTATGTTAAGTACATATAAGAATAAGAATGGAAATAGGAACCCAACAACTCAGATCACAGGAAAGAAGGCCAGAAAACTTAGCAAGAAGAAAGCTAAGTTAGAAAAATTACAGGAAGTTCCAGAGAGGACTTCGCAGAAGGAATATTTACAGAACTTGAACCTCGCCGGAATAGCAGAACAACACAGATTGGCACTTTTCCACGACAAAGAAATATGACCATTGGAGGCGTCCTGACCGTTAGACCAACACTCCATAATGACTAGAAATTAAGTTATTACCGAAATGTTTGCCATTGGACTGTTGGGACCACACCATAACAAATGGAATTGCATTGATTGAGGCATTTCGACTCGTTGGAGGAATCCGTTACGATGTTATCTATTTAACCCATCGAATGTATTACCATGGACACTTTTTCCAATTATGATTATCCGAGCCCACATAAAACTAGTTTCTTTCACGCAATGATTATTGAGACCTCATCATCTGTTCTGATACCGACTCGAGATATCTAATCTCGAGCATGCATGTCGGGTGACCTTATCATAGTAGAGAAATTTTTTGAAGAGATGATAATAGACCTCATGGCTAAGAAGGTCATATCTGCAGGAGTTCAAGCTTCATCGACAAGAGGAGTGCAAGAATCCCCATCGTCTGGACGTCGATCTGGGCCATCCCAAACTAAGATAGAGAAGAGAACCAAGCATCATGATGACTTGGCGAATACGAAGCTCATCCCATCAATCCTGCCCGACTACATCCCACCTCTGGTTGGTATGGTGAGTCTTGACAACATCCCAAGGGAAATTGACTACACATTGATCACTGTGTACCTCTCGAAGGGGATACGCGTAGTAGGAACACAGTTGGAGAATATTTTGATGCTTAATATCAACAACTTCAAATTAGGAGACCGCAAAAACTATGGAATGCTAGCACCACACAAGTATTTGACCAAGACAATGGGGAAGAAGTCAAAGATAATCCCCCAACCATGGACCATTGACATCGCAAGATCGACCATCCTCAATGTAATGAAGTTACCACACTTCGACATATATAAGGAGGTTAACGTGTGCGTTAAAATCCTTCTTTCGTTCTTCCATCGTGGTTACCTATGGTTGGACAGACGCATCACAGTAGATCCAACGCTAATCCACCAGATCACTAGGTTAAGCATGCAATGACCAGACCCACAAGATTTTTACCCAGGGAAGGCTGTAGATCGCGCCCTGACACAAAAAATAAAAGACACCTATGGCGATGTGGAGAAGGGGAAGTGGGGCTACAAGGTAGCCTCCATACAGAATGGTGTAGTTTTCCTAGCTTTCCAGTTGATCACTGGTAAGCTCGTCAGGAAGAACAAACCAACGCAGGTCACGAGGTTCATCCTCGACCTTGTAGGAAATGCGTTGAGGGGTTGCAAATGCACTGGGCGAGCTATCTATACAAACAATTAGAGAAATATTGCCGTCAAGCTCAAGATTAGGGCTACAAGTTTCATTTCAGTTGGTTGCTAATCCTCATTGCCTTCATTTCTTGGGAGATGCCAAAAGGAGCGTCCTTCCCTGAAATTGAGCCATCCAAACCACTAGTTGTGAAGTTCACTACGCTATGGTACTCAAGCAACATGGAGAAGCAATGGCAGTCAAACGCGGTGTTCCACACCTATTATCTGTAGTTGAAGAGGGCCATTTAATCCTTCCCTCGCATGACGCCGAATACTATGCATCGGTTCAAGACATTCATGAATTTCTACGCAGATAGGCATTTCATATATATCACTGCGCGCAGAGACGAATATAAGGAAGAGATCCAATCATGCTATAAACTCACCGAGGAAGATATGGAGGAAATCACCAGGGAGTGGCCTGCAAAATTCCTTGTTCTAGTTGAATAGATAGAACTCTCCGACCCTGACCTCATTGGAAGTCCTGTAGTCACACGAGAAGAATACGATGCACCTAGAAGCAACAAGAAGAAAAATAAAGAATAGGTACACGAAATGCACAACACATCATAAGAGAGTGCATCAGATTCACCTGAAGGGGGAGGAGGTGACGAAGTAGACAAAGAATAGGATGAAGGGGAAGAAGACAAGAAAAAAAAGGGCGAAGTAACACCGCCTAAAGATCCCCTCAAAGAGACAGAGACATCCAAGAAAAGAAAGGTTTCCCCAACGAAACCTTCATCACGGAAGAAGTCAAAAGCCAATAAACCTCCATTCCACACTATGCTCATGGTGGATGACATTGACCTTATCATTTCCACTGTATCAGATACCTCAGAGGACATCTTGCAGGGAAGCAAAGCCAAACATGAGACAATCTTTCACAGGATCGAAGAAGAGCTTAAAGGAGTACAACAAGCTCTCTATTCAAGCCGCGCAATGTCTACTGTGCCACCGCCATTAGAAAGAGCAGAGTTGGGAGATGAGCCTACCTAGCTACGCATAATAGAAGATGCGAAAGAATATCGCCTTCTTCGTGTCCATGAGGGAAAAGAACAAGCCATAGAGGCATTGAAGCAAGCAAAAGAGAAGCCATAAAGAAACGACGGGTTGCGGAACAAGAAAAATACAACCTCCATGCAAATTTTGCAAAGGATATAGTGAAAATCCAGAAGGAGAAATAACAACTGTTCACGAAGCAGATGGGAGTTAAAGAAGCAGTCACCAGAGCACTTCACTCTGTGAGGGGCCTAGCACAGATGGAAGAAGAAACCGCTGAGAGTCAGGTGGGGAAGCTCGTTGAAGCCATTCAATAACTCCAAGTAAGAGTGGCCAAACTGGAATTGCAAGAAGTGCCAAGCACTCCACAGGAAGTGCAAGATCAGAGAGAAGAAACTTCCCGGAGCATAGCCGAGAGAATCAAGGCATTAGCCTTAGAGTGAAAACAACTCAACATTTGAAGTGCGTAGACTTACGAGCGCCTTGCAAAGGACCCTGAACTAAGGACATTGGAGTCACAGATCCAGGAGGAAAAGCAACAAGCAACATCAGTACAAGCATTATTGAAGCCACTATCAGCGTTCGAGACGATGAAAAGGTCCCAGGAACAACACATAGTTCAACAATAGGTCCATGCCATCCAGAGTAAAGTCATGGAACTGAGCCAGAGTCTCCAACCAGTGCAGGATGAATCTTGCACACTTTTTGAGGAGATTGAAGGATAAGATGCACAGCTAGAACAAGTGGTCACCATAGTATAACAATGCTTGGAAAGACCTTTGACCGCGAAATTTATCCAAGAGTTCACCGAGAAGGAGGTTCTGGTGAAACAATAGGTCGAAGCAACTCGAGGCATTTGAGGCAGAGTTACCCAGATCAGAGTGACTCAAGACGAGTCACAAGTGAGTGTTGGGGGCCTGTTGGCCCTTGACCAAGTTTTGAAGAACCTTGGTTATGTTTGAACAATTTTGGGACTTCGACACGCTGGTCGAAGACTAAGCGCCAAGTGAAGTGGAGATCACGATATCTCACCACCTTTTACGGACTTTTTGGGTTTAGGGTTTATGTAATGGGTATGGGATGTCGGCCCATGGGTTTACCCATGCTTCGACCCTTTTGTAATGTATAAATAGAAAGCTAGGCGATGTAAGTAGGTAGTAGTGTTGTGAAGTAATATACTAAGTGCAAGTGATGTAAGTAGTTGGATCTATGTGATTGAGTTAGCTCTGTGCATACTGTGTGTTGAGAACTTGCAAAGCTGAGTGCAAGTGATTGTAAGAAAGACTCTGTGTTGTGCCAAGCTCAGGGAAGGAGGATCTAGCAAGGTGCACGCAGATCTCCTGTCCTATGCAGAGTTGGTTTTGATTCTCTGTGCATGTAAGGAGATTGACATAAGATAATAAATAAGATGAAGAGTTGGTGGATGTAGTCCCACGCTGGGGGTGAACCACGTATATCCTGTGTTATGGTTGCTTTGTGTGATTTATGCTTAGTGTTGTAATGTTTATGTATGTTAGATGCATATGATATAGTATCTTAGTGCTTAGTGATGTGAATGAATGCTAGATATGATCTATTTCTATGTGCTAAGTGCTTGGATGTGTTAGATCTTATTGAACACTGCACTGCTCGATAATTGGGGTTTTACCTGCGATGTGAATAAGGGTTAAATACTAATGGATGTTAACTGCTAAGTGCTCTGTTAAGTATTGTAATCACAGATCTATGTCCCATCTAGGTTGTAGATACTTGAGTCCTGGAATCCCCCCTTCCTCTACCTTGGGTGAGACTTCATCTGCTTCGCAGGTGTTGCCAAAAGGGTTGGTAGTTAGGGTTTTGTTGGTGCATTGTTGAAGCATTGAACCCTGGGTCTGCCCCTATGTGCCAACAAGCCTCCTTCAAGTTGGTGCTAGAGAATACAAGGAGTCATATCTTCCTTTATGTTGGAGCCTATAAAATAGGGGGTTGGATCCTCCTTCTAGTTGGAGATGGAGAATACAGGGATTTTTAGCTTCCTTCAGGCTGGAGCCTGTAAATCAAGGGGTTGGAGCCTCCTTCCAGTTGGAGCTGGAGAATTTATGGAGTTGTAGCTTCCTTCAGGTTGGAGCCTGTAAATCAGGGGGTTGGTGCCTCCTTCTAGTTGGTGTTGGATAATTTTGGAAGTTGGTGCTTATGTAAATGTAATATTCAAGATATATATTAAAAAGCAATCTGTGGTTTTCTCCCATTTGGGTTTCCACGTAAAAATCTTGTTTACTGTGTATTTGTGGTTTTATTTTTATGATATCTTGAATGCAATCATAAGTGACAAATTGTTGATAACTTAATGTTTACATATTGTGATTGAAAATTGTAAAACTTTCTCAATATTGATTCACCCCCCCTCTCAACATTGGTGAATATTCCAGCATCTGGTTGTCCAAGACCTGCAATCTCATGCCCACTTCAACCAACAAATCACTTTAGAAGTATCTGTCAGTGGATGCTATCCACTAGTTTCTAGTGATAATCCAAAACCATATTGAAAATAAATTTTTTCCTTAGCTATAACATGATGAAGAAAAAATTTCAATGATAAAATGCAAAAATGAAATTTCATAACATGCATCCATTACATGCAATAAATAACAGAAAATGTATATTCCAGAAGATGAAACTATACTAGCATGATATGCATGATGCAACATATATTTAATGCATTGCATAATGAAGATGCCTACCCTACCCTACCTATCTAATCTATGTTAGTTGCAATCCTAAATATAATCATATGACCAATCAAACCATCCAATAATTGCATCAGAATGTCTACATCTATTCTTCATCGTAAACCAATAAAATCATAAGTCAAACACAAAAATACCATGAGTTAGAATAGACACTATATCACATCTAGTCATAAAATATAACTCATGGAGATGGGAAGGAGTGAAAAATTTATTCCAAGTCACATTCCCACACGAATTCTTAATCCACTTATGAATAGGGTTGTGACAAGATAAATACTTGTAAGTATGACTCAGAGACCCCAAAGGTTGATTACCCTGGACCTCATCATTCCCCAATGCTTAAGAATTGATGGACAAGAATATGGAAAATGACTGATAATTACTCGAGGGGAGGATGAAAATATGGGATGTCAAATTTCTTCGTAAATAATCCAACCTACCCTTGAATTTAAGGAAATGTTTTTCCTCAGAGACTACTTGGGAAAAGGAACATGTTTCCCAACTACATCCTAGTGGCATAGTGAGATGAAGAAAAAGAGGAAGTATAGAAAATCTCATCATAAAAATCCTGCTCTGAGAAAATCATGACCCCACTTTCATCAAATTTAGAGAATACATGTGGTTTAAGATATTCTTCGTAGAATAAATCCAAGTGCTCAAAATAATATGGATCAAACCCCCCACGATACAACTAGAAATCATCACGGGAATGTTGCAATAAGTAATCCTTGGGTGGTTGGAACAAATTCATCTTCTTGTTCTCAAACATATGAATTAGTAGCAATCACATATGGGTTTTCTAATGGAAATAATTGAAAATGACCTTCAATATCATAAATGGGATCTCCATTAAAACCATAACGTGTCACATCCCATTTACGTCTCCCAAGATGTATAAATTCATCAATATTGTCAATCACATCATCAATTTCATTATAGCATGAAGGGACTAGTGCATCCAAGGGTTCTATTGAGCACTCAACACACCCTAAAAAGCCTATGTCAAATTTTAATTTTTGGGTACCACTTGATCTTTTGCACTGTCTAATTCGACTTCAGTATGAAAAATGCTTCCTTTTTCTTATCATTTTGATTCTCATTTAAGTCTCTCAAAGTTTGCTTGAACATGTGAAAACCCATAAATTAAAATATGTAATTAAATAAAGAATCGACAGCTAAAACATTTCTCCGACGTGTTCAAAGATTTAGCATCGGGAAGAGTTAAAGATGAAAGAAAATCACTTGAGAAAATCACAGTCGTCGAGCGTCGATATTCATCGGCATTGGAAAAATGAATATTTATTTCGCGACAAGTATGACACAAGGATATCGCCGATAGCCAATCCTCGAAGCATTTCGGCATCGGCTAGTTTCTGAGAAAGTAAGTCTGTAGAAAAAATAATAAGTTTTTCCCCGATCATCGACCCTCGATACATTTTTGGCATCGACAATATTAGGTTTATTTTACATGCACATCTTGTTGAAAACCCTGATTTTGATTGATGTACACGACCAAACCACCTGTCCTCATCTGCCACATATCTTGGTCAGATTGGATAAACATACGATCTAGTTTTGACCTAGGTCGTTATCGATCCCCGAGGCCCAAGCCGCACCCTGAGTCAGTTTTTCCATGTCAGTACCATACGACGAAATCGATCGGCTTTAGAAGTTTTTCACACGATGATACCAACGAAAATATTCACCACACATCACCGATCCCCGATCTACCCACTAAGAAAGTGATGCAATGGGGCATTTTAGCGCTAAGATACATTCAGATTCGAAGCATTTAAGGAATTAATTAATTTGAAATATCGCATTGGTTATTACTTCATGTGCGGATCAAATCAACCGTTTGAAATTATCGATAGACCACACCACCCTCTGTGCCTCCGTCATCAAACCATGATGAATTTAATTGGAGGGATTCAACGTCATATATCATTTGATTTTCACTCATAACTGAGTTAATTGGTTGATACGACATGATAGGTTCTTCCCCGTTTAAATTATTTCAAGTTGTTCATGAACAAGATCATCATGCGCAAAGGAGTTCAGAGCACCCAGAGGAGCGAGATGAGCAATTCTAAAAAAAAGATTCAAAGATCCCGTGAGTATTAAACAACAGGTTTAACAAGTGTTACATACATGTACCAGTCTGTGGACTTTTATTCTTCACTTTATATATATTTATCCGATGTTACTCTATATGCATGCCTAAAGGAGATTTAGAATGCAGGAATGATGCCTCTAAGAAATCCAAACACTAGGTGATCGCCAAGGGATTCAAAGCAAAAGGAACCAGAGGTGGGAGAAGGCTCTTCCCCAATGGTCGCAAAACAATTGGAATTTTCCCCAAGACTGGAACCAGTCATCAGAAAATCCACCAAGAATATTTTAACTCAGCCTCTGACTTTTGGAGACATAGAGGAAAGCATAGGGACCAAGGCAACACTCTTGCATTGGGGATACATTTTCAAGAAGATCAAGCGGGAAGAATTCCCCGAATATACTTCGCACAACGACCCTGATATGAGAAAGATCAATGATGAAATTTTTCCAAATATCCGAATATTGTACCTACACATGGTAGCGAGCGAAAATCTAGTTTTCCCCTGCATAGAACTCCTGAAGTGGATTATTGACCAGATAGACACACAAATATGTTTGATTAATGATGATAATGGCGAGTGTCTCGGGGTTTTCCTTCCGGTGGAGGTGCAGAATTACTACAAGTTAGAGACCTGGAGGAGCGAATGAACATCGATTTTGTTGTAATATTCTATGAGAAACATGACACCATCTAGGTAATGGCTTCGGGGTGAAGAGAGGATAAAAAGTACACCAATCGAACCTCTAGCTAGTACCCGACGACCAACTTAAGGGATCCTTATATATATCTAATGGACCTCATCTGTCAGTTTTATGGGGAGAAATATTTTTCCAGGTTTTCAGAGGCATGGATGCCTCTATATTACACAATAGCCATTTCTAGGAAAGGCTTTAACTGAGGTGCCATCATTTCCAAGAAGTTGAGCATTTTCATTCAACAAGCTTAGATGCAGAAAGAAGGAGAGACTCCATCCTTCTACATGGCTTCTTATTTATTGGATGTCATCTACGCCATAAATGTCTTTGCCGAAATGAAATTGAGCTGGCACACCTCAGAACTCATGTTCCATGTATATTTCAGTGTCTTATGGGAGAACAAGTACAAGAAATCCTATTCCCTCATCTACAATCAATTCATCGCGCGTATTCATTTTTTTCTTTTCAATAAAGAGTGTCCAAGACTGTTGGTTGCAGCCAAAAATATGATATCAAAGGTTGAACACTGGTATCTGGATGAGCGCAACACCTACATCAGGGTTTTCGGATCCACCAGAGCACCACACCTGTTACCTGTGTATGTCCCTAATCGACTAGTAATAGGAAAAATCTACTACTAGACCATCCTGCAAGGTTACAATGCTACTCTGGTAAAATATAAGAAGTGAGCATTCATACCTTATGGATTCCATATAGGTTTCTACATGGTAAAAGATACCTCTCAAGCTAAGCAGGAAGGACTGAGCCATTTTTGGAATTCTGAATCCAGACTGGTTTTTTTCGCAAGCACGACCCAAAGGGTCTAGTCTTGAAGCACACATCGCAAGTATCATTCTGCTGGCCATACACCTATGACAGGTTTGAAGATGAGGTCTTCACAGAGAACTCTTAATATTGGGATGAAGTTGTGGGAAGGATGACCGATCCTAGGATGAACAGGTTGAAATCCATGAGCCTGGACGAACAAGCGGCAACCCTAGAACAATCGACTCAAGAGGCCCTCAGAGCCAAGGAAGAAATGATAGCCACCGAAACAACAAAGATTCCCCAAGCAATCTCGGTACAAGAAAGAGGTTTTCTGACACTGGATGCACGGGAAAGGGGATTTTTCATGTTATATAAAGCACAGTGGATGATTGATCAGTTGCAGGATGATCCGAACATCGCAGAAACCATAGGATCCCTGACAGATAACCCAGATGGAAGTTGATCAGGACCAAGCGGCCCTGAATTTATAGACCTTCATGAAATTACTGGGTTAAGCGACCCTAAATTTACAATGTCATCATTCAGATCGTTGACATGCATTTCAGCTCAGCCAGAAACTGTTGAAGCATCACAGAGGACCAACACATCAAACCCCTTAAGAAAATTTATAAAGATCTATGACGATGATGAAAGCCCAGAAGTATCCCTTGGGACCCATGTGCATGTCGAAGAAGAAAAGGGACCCGAGAAGACATCTTCTCCTATTCCGGAGGTCCAAACCTAGGATATACCATAGAAAGAAAATGAAGCTGATAATATCCTAGACACTAAAATAACCGAGGCGTCAGAGACCCAAGTGGATAGTCTGAAGGACGAACTGGGGTCAGGCGAGCCAGAGGAAAGAGCCCCGCAGTAGGAAATTGGTGTTTCAATGGTCGATGAACAAGTAAGTATCAATTATATCCCCAACACCTCTATTTCAATCGGTACTCAAACACCCAATGAGTGACAAACAGAAGCTGGGCCTTCGGAGCATAACGAGGAAGTTCTAGAATGAAATATTGAACAAGTGCACACCATCAGGATTCTAGGAAATACACTCACATGGGGGGATCAATATATTCCTGAACCTATGGATGAGGTAGCTGACATACATGATATAGCTTATGATCGGAAAAGGAAGGCTATCGTCCAGCGGACCACCAAGAAAAGGAATATTACTTTAGATCACTCCATCCTAATCACTACTGAGGAAAATTTGATAAACACAGAAAATCCCAGAACATTCGATCTTATCGATGTAGGGATGGCGATCTTAGATGCCACCTTGGACAGAGATAAAAGAGATGAAAAGGAGTTGGTCGCTACCCTGAAAGAGCTAGAACATTTGCGCCATTTGGATAAGTACTATCAAGACACCACACAGGCCATGGTGTACCTAGGGAATGAATTCAAGGAGGCCTATAACAATTTCACAGAAAAGCGACACCTATTCATCAAAGGGATAACTGAGCTCCAGGAAGATACTCTCATGGCACTCGTGACGTGCAAGGATATGGAGTGGTGGTACGAAAAAGCACAACAAGTCGTGGAGAGAATTGACTACATTGGTGCAGTGCAACAAGGTTGAGATAAAGAAGAACACGAAATTCAAGTGTTGAGAGAAATCATTCTTGATCACATAAAGAGATCGACTGAGTATTGGGAAAAAATGTCTCGGGAACCACACCAGAAAATTCAATAGAAATGGGCCAAGTGTGAGAAACACTGGATTAAGATCAATCGGGTGATGAAAGATATCAGACTTCCCGAGTTCGGCACACCCGATGACTTTGTCGACTTGCATGACATAGTCGAATCACACACCAAGAAAGATGCATCATGGGCTGAAAGACTAGCAAAGGTGACAGATACAATGCCAAGTTAGGTATGACAATTTATGGAACACTCGATCAGTGCTCGGGCTATGCTGCAGTAGTTAAGTACCAGTTTGGTGAAGTATTGGGCACATGCAATAGAGATAAGAGATATTTACATGGCTTCGATGGAACAACACATATTCCCATAAGCCAACACCTGCGAGGAGTTGTTCATCAGTTGGTCGGAGTATGAGAAGAGTCACCCTTTTAAGTGATATCTTGAGATGACTATTAGAGAAATTGTTAGGAGATAACGCCACGTGGCAAATTTTTGTTTTACTCATCTGCACTTTAGCTATTATTTTTAGTTAATTTTATGTTATAAATAAGAGCATCGACCGATTAGTTAAGGGTCGATGGTTTTTGCAAGAAACTCTCATTTCTAGTTTTGTTAAGAATTATTTCCGAGCTACCTTTAATTGAGAAGTCCTTCTGGACCAGAGACAAGTTTATGTTTTCATCAAATGCTTGTATGATTGGACATGGAGAAGAACTATTTCCTATCTCATCTCATGAATGTATGCTGTGACAAGTAAGAGATATTAAATCTATTGATAAGTTATATGATGCAATGTTTTTACAGTTCTTTTCTTTAAATGATGAAGATGAATCGTTGTGTTATTATGTGATGGATGATTAGGGTTACGTGAATTATTTTTCTTGCCATTATTTATCGCATATGTGTTTTCTTTCTGATGATTTGTATCTCAGTCAGTAATTGGATACTCACATTGTTAACGTATTATTACTAGGCATGTGGTATAAAATTGTCGTCTACATGCTTGAGTAGCGGGTTATCCCAAGCTCAGCCTCTTCTCCAGTAGTTAAAACCTTTTCCTGTTTTGTTGAAAAGTTGGTTTATACCAACTTCCATATTATATCGGTCCCACCTAAGATAAAATACAAAAAAGAGAAAGTCCAAACTGAAGGAGACTCCTTCACAAGAAAACAAAAATCCCATCGATTAATTGGTCAGATCGCAAGATCTAGAGAACCATTCCACTATTAAACACTACAGAGTTTAATTAGGCCTCGGTGGCGGTTTTGGTTCCTGCTGTTGAACTAAAGTGATTTAGGACCCATAAACAAGTTCCTCTAGAACTTATTCACTTTCCCATTCATGAAATGCATCATCGTCGAAAACTTGGAAAGGAGTGTAACTTACCACGTTCTTTTCTTCTTGTGTAGGAAAAATGGAGACTTCGATGGATTCATCAAATAAGGGAGAAAATATCGACACTTCTTCTTCATGAGGATCATTTTCATGGATAAAATGTTCAGCATGGTGTGTTCCATCAAAATGTTATTCTTTGACATATTCTCAAGGTAACTCATGCTCTACTTCATGTATCCAGTGATATTCCTCATGATCCACCTTTTCAGATTCTCGTTCTTCAATCAAGTCTTTCTTATATTCATTAGAATCATGAGGGAATTATTTCTCCTCTTCAAGGTATTGGTAAATATCTTCATAAATATATTCCTTGGGTTCTTGGTCTTGATAATGGTGCACCTTCTTGAGGTCTTCTACAATCTCAGGTGTGAACCTTTTTATGGATTAAATCTTCAACATGGTGTGTTCCGTCAAAATGTTATTCTTCAACATATTCACAAGGTAACTCATGCTCTACTTCATGTATATGGTGATCTTCCACATGATCCACCTTTTCACGTTGTTGTTCTTCAATCAAGTATTTTTTATATTCAATAAAATCATGAGGGAATTCTTTCTTCTCTTCAAGGGGTTGGTAACCCTCTTTGTAAATCTCTTTCTTGGGTTCTTGGTCTTGAGCATGGTGCACCTTCCTGAGATATTCTACAATATCAGTGGTGAGTCATTTGTCCTCAAGGACTAACATGAGATCTTGAAGAACATCTTCATATGTCTGAAAATATGTGTGCCAATACTCAATAAAAATACCAATGATATCTATGAGAGAACATATTCCCTTTGGCTTGCAACAATCCTTAACCCAATTTTGCACTTCCAAGGGCAGGAAATATATTAAAAAAATTATTCATATGTCCTCGTGGTGTGGTTTTGTTTCCAATAGATATTCAAATAACTCTACAATATGAATGATGACAAAACCCTTGAATTTTGGATAGTCTTCCAACCGTCTCGCATCAACATCAAACTCATTTGGGTATTTGAGAATGTTATCGAAATCAATAGAAGGATACCTTTCATGAAAATCATAGGGTGACATAGTTCCATCACTTGAGAGTATACAATATCACAAAGTTGAGAGCAGGGTGACACCTAGGAATATCTCAGTGGAGTCGCCAGATGATCCCATTTGGATCATCAAAGGAAGGCGAGGGAACTACACTCAATGGAGTCACTCAGAAAACTCGAGAAATAAGGGCTTAGGGAGAAATTTTACCAAAGGATATGTTGTTGAGGAGAATGACTCAATCCTCCCCAACAATGACACCAAAATGTTATCGTGGGATTTATACTTGTACAAATTCCCACCACAAGTTCCTAAATCTTGCATAACTATGGAAAATCCTACCACTATCACGTTAGTAATAAATTCCCTCATTTTAGTGATGGAAGTGGTCCACCACAAGGGAGGATTCCCAAATGACCTCAAGGGATCAACGTAGAAAGTATTGTAACCAAGCCTACCACCCCCTCTCTTGATCACCTAAAGAAGGTCTAGGTCAAGGAAATAGAAGGAGTAAGAATTTTTTTGAGTACCTTCCCGGAACAAGAAAACTTTATAGAAAATATTTCCAAGTCCAAACATGAAATAAACACTCCTTGAAGACACTAAACAATCAAAATTGCTATGGCTGTTATGAATTTGCAACATTGAACAAATACAACAAAAATAAGTAAATTATAAAAGAAACAATAATTATCAATAAAAAATGCAACAACTGACAATGTAAACTTAGCACACATCCACTAGAGTAATATATAATTGTTATATGCAATTTTTGAACATGTTAGGCCACCTTTCCAAGAGTGTATGCAACAAATAAGACTATATTCATATGGTTGTATTAAAATTTTGCAACAACAAGAAGTTTACTAAAAGTTAATGAGTGTTAGTGTTAGCAAAGTTAGTAGAGATCTAGAGAGAATTAAAAGAGAATGTTTGTTAATCAATTTCACCATAAGAGAGCTATAAAATCAATGCCTTTGAGGGATATGGAGTCTTTATAACAATATATAAAACAATGCTTGAAGATTGAACTAGAAAACACTGAGAGATAGGGCTTAAACTCTAAGGTGCTATCACATTAGGGCCTTAGGTTTTATGCCTTAAAGAGAAGGGTTGCTAGAGTGTATTGTAGCAGTTTATAGATTTTAGATTAAAATTTTAAATTTCATTCATTAGATTAGTTAGATTTTAGTTTCCTTTAATAGTGTTTATTTGTTTTAATTCGTTTGTTTAATAATATAGTTTAGTTTATTTCAAATATGTGAGTTTTAAAATTTATACTTTAGTTTTAATTTTATTTTGTATTTAATCTTTCAAATTATAGTCATATAGTTTAATATATATGATTATGATGTTTTATTTATGTCTGTGTTTCTTTATTAATGGGCCTAATGGTTAAGAACATGTGTTTCCTCTTAAGAGGTCACAGGTTCAAATCCAGAGGGGGGTACGGTATGTATACCTTCGTAGACTTTACCAGTCAAATCGTTGGGCGGAGGGGGGTCCCTTGTCCCACAAACAAGGGGGTCTCATACACCAATTTTGTGTGCTGGCTTGGTCGTGACCTTAAAAATAGATTATTATTATTATAATAATAAATTACTTTTTTATGTGTAGGATAATCGTGGGATTGAGATTTAAATTGATGGTTGATGGTTAATTGCCCCCCTCCGTGTATGCTCGATAGTTAACAAAACGGGGGGGTACGCAAAGTGAAACCACTATTTTGTCTCAGGATATGTGTCACGTGCAAATTAATTGCACCCCCCATCTATGTCTTGATAAACTACTCGGGACGCCCACAATGAACAAGAAGTTGACACATATACCCAATGATGTAAGCAAGCAAAAAGGGTGAAATGACTATTTTGGTAAATTTTTATATTTTAATTTAATTATTTCACACCAATGACAATTTTCCACGTATTCAAGTTTAATTTTTAAAGGTTAAAATTATAATTTTCTTTGTTTAATATTTTTTCACAAAAGTTCGAAGCTGGTAACACAACTCGACTTACCAATGCAAACTACCAACCCAACCCAAGTATTTTTTGGAGCAAGCTTTCCCCGGGTAATTAAAAAATTCCTTTGTTCCCTAACATTTCATTTTAATAATGGAATCGTCTAATTCAATTAAGAATAGAAAACCATTGATATTCGAAGAAGAAGATTTAGCTAACAGGGACAAATATGTTTTTGACCCCATTTTATCCTTCGACTTATTCAAAATTCACCAGTTAGCCATGCAAAATTTTAGAGACTTAGTTGACTATTATCATGCTTGGGAATCCAATTTGGCTAATTTTACAATGCCCCAAGTTTATCAATTTCTTGAATTTGTGGTTTGGTGCGCTTCTAATTATCTTCTCAAAAAACTGTCATTTCAAAAAATAGGTCGGTCCTTTTTTTGATAAATTCCTAGTTGTTTTTTGAAATGTTAAGATTACCTCTAAACCTTGATAGTGAAACGTTATATGGACATGTGTTAGCTCAATTCTTCAGAGTTTTAAATTCCCAAGAGAGAGTTTCTCTGTTACAGTCTTATTTATGTCAGAATCTCGATATTCCTGCAGATATTGTTACTATTAAAGTCAGTTTGTTTCCTGTAACATTAATGTAGATCATTATTATGATGTCAATAATATTAGGAAATGATGATGATCAAGTTGTGGATGAATGTATTATCAGTTTCATGATGTCAATTTGTCCATCTGCAGTAAAATCTTTGACCAAATTTAACTATACTCAATTTTTGACTCATAATATTCATCTTCAACTATCAGAGTTCGAAACCACCAGATATTTCAAATATCAATCTTACTTAGAATATCTTTTTATGTTCTCTCAAGATAATATGTTTTCACATATTGGATTGCAAACTAAGGATGAAATGGGTAATCCAATTTTAGTTATTCATTAGACTTCTTTGGTTAGGAAAAATGTTCAAAATGTTGGGTTTTCATAATATATTAACCAATTTATGTCAAAAAAAATTTAGATCATTCATGATGAGGTACCCCCTAGAGTCTTTTCAGAGTGTAAATTTTTTTTACACCTGAGTCATGACAAAAGAGCTGGAGACTGGTACATATTTGAAAATCACATAGAAATTAGGGTTTATGGTTCTTAAGTGCAACCTTTCCTTCTACCTAATTTTTTAACACCCAAAATTTTTGCATTGGAATTCATAAGACAAATATTATATTCTTACTATATTCATTTTGTATCAAGAAAGTACAAAGAAAGCTTTAAACTTAAAAAAGAAGTAGGTCCTTTTATTTCCAATACCAGAGTAGCTTTGCAAGTGGAAGAAATGTTTCTTCAGGTCATGGGATTTCAACATGGAGAGATATGGGTGTATGATACTCATGTTATAGTCTTGTAAAACATGATTGAAAATGGATTAACTCCTTATCATCATCAACAAAGGTCATAGTTGGATTTGTTGGCTAACCAAAATAGCTAGGAGGATGTGCAAAGAATTTTTCAAGTCCAGGAGAAATTTCCAAACCACCCATCAAAATCAACAGTAACAGAGACTCCTCAACAATTCAAAAATATATACAAAAGTGTTGGAGATCCGTGTAGACATATTAGAATTATTCCATTATTTCTCTCCCGTTTTTCTCTTTTCTTGTTTTTGTAAGTTGTGTGTTCTATCTTTTTCTAGCTAAATCTTTCTGTGCAAGTTCAACACATTTACATGGTATCAAAGCCGATGGATTTCTAGGAAAAAGTCACACTAGACTCTTTTTGCAGTTATTAAATATTGAAGAATGCATAAAAGATGGATTATTCATCTACAATGCTTCTCACGCCTCATAACTATTTGGAGTGGAAGCCAAAAATTCTTCTTCACCTTAGATGCAAAGGCTTTCACCTAATAACTATGGCAATGGAGGTAGAGCCTGATTCCACTGATGAGAAAAAAGACTTTCTCAATAGACTAGATATGGCCATAGGATGTATCTTCTTATCTATTTCTCCAGAAATTATTCACCAAGTATATGATGACTCACAAGACTCAACTCCAAATGAATTATGTGTTGGCAAATTCAGTGGATAGAATGCAGTGATGGTTGTTGTCATTAATGGCAATAGTAGAGACAGT